>JAANYP010001261.1:62904-185404 GCA_020465985.1 Centrapalus pauciflorus
GTGTATAACATTGAACACTAGTATACACATAACCACCAAAACTAGGTCCGTAATGGATATTGACGTATGGATAAATTGATTTGAGTCATGTAACATTCATTTGGATGAGAATGCAGTACAATCCGAAAGGACATGGGCGCCTGGCATCGTGAATGACGGATTGCCATTACTTTTCGAGGACTATAACTGTTGAATCCAACATCCGAGCCTACTGCGACTGTAGATGGAGCTCCAGGAAGTTAGCTGGAGACCAGAATACACTACCACTGAGATCAGCATACGGGTGGAAGTGAGAATCAAGGTGTTCCAACTCCGTTGGAGGAGAAATGGCCTCGAGGAGAAAAGTGTAAGACTGAGTCTGGTCCCCCAGGGAGGTTAGGAGCTAACTTAGGAGATAAGCGAGGTTGATGATTAGAGACCTCGAATTAATAAGAAGCATCCTATATAAAAGCATCATAAGGGAAAAGATCCTATACGAGGTGTGAGGACTAGGAGTAAGTTAAATAACAACACTAGTGGTTGGTGTCGATGAGTAACGACTCGATGCTATTCAAACATCCTATTCTTGTTTTTCATATCGCAAGTAGACCTCATAATGTGCAAATGGGCCCTTAAGGATACTCGACTACGACTTAGTGTGTAAGGTGTTGAAGCGATGCAGGAGAACTTTTCGCAATTTAGGAAACTGAAGTGTGGGAGTTATTCCATTAACCGCGAGGGGAAAGTTGCTATAAGGAACCAAATGGGTTTTTAAGTGCAAAGAGAAAGATCGGGGTATAGTCAACTGCGACAACAAGCGAGGCTAGTTGTAAGGTTTCAACCAAGAGAAAGAATCTAGTTGCAACTAGAGTGTTGTTGCACCAGACAGGCTGGAAGCCATTAGGTTTGTTTTTATTAAAGCTTTGGCCTCTTCAAGGGCTTTAAGGTTATATCAGAGTAATGTTAAGAGTGCTTCCGATATAGGGAAAGTGAAGGAGTTTGGTGGAGTGGTAGAACAACCGCACCGGATTTACAGATCCAAAATATCCTGATAGAGTATAATGGCGCTTAGAAAGGCTCTATTGGATGGGATCATGACCCTAGGGCAAGGTATGAGACTACTTCCACCATTTATTGAAAAACGGGTTTGAAAGAGGGTAGGAGTAGATAGTACTACTGTTTGTTAAGGAGAAGGGAGAAGCAACTTTTCATATTGGTTACCAGAATGTACGTCGATTGATGAATCATGTTTGGATCATCAACGAACAGATGTGACAAGGATTTCGAGAATGTGATGAAGTCGACATATACGAGATGATGCATGGAGAGTTACTTTTCTTTTTTGAGGCTTACAGGTTAGCCAAAAAGGAAAGGGGAATTTTTATCCATGAAGACGAATTTATAGCAGTGACATATTGGAACGTCGGGATGGAAGAACAAATTACTGCCCATTGCCAGCACTCCGATTCAAGTGACCACTCCTCAGGACCGGTAATGAAGTGGATCCGATGTGGATCCGACATTATATCGGGCCATGATTGGATCACTTATGTATTTAACTGCTTTAAGACCTGACATCATGTTTGCTGTGTGTATTTGTGCTAGGTTTCAAGCGAATCCGAAGGAGATGCATATGAAAGCTGTGAAGCGGATTCTACGATACCTCAAGTCGAAACCGAAGCTGGGTCTTTGGTATCACGCGGAGGGAGATCTAGAGTTGGAGGCGTTGACGGATTCTGACTATGGAGGATGCAGCTTGACGCGCAAATCAACAACTGGAGGTTGTCAGTTCCTAGGAGGGAGATTGGTATCCTGGCAATGCAAGAAACAAACGTCGGTAGCCGTGTCAACGTGCGAGGCCGAGTATGTTGCTGCTGGTAGTTGCTGCTCACAGGTTCTGTGGATACAACAACAGTTGCGGGATTACGGTTTGGCTTACACTCAAACTCCTATTAGGATAGATAATCAGTCTACTATCGCTATAACTAATAATCCAGTTAAACACAACAAAACAAAGCACATAGACATTAGGCATCATTTTATTCGTGATTGTGCTGAAAAGAACTTAATCAAATTGGTAAAAGTGGCAACAGAAGATAATAATGCTGATTTATTTACCAAAGCATTTGATAAGTCACGGTTTGAATATTTAATTCAACTAAATGGAATGCGCAACCCAGAGTAATTTGGCCTTAGTAGTAGTTTATTTCCTTTTATAGAAGTAGTATTTCTTTCTTTTTATAGTAAATCTGCTAATTTAGGATAGTTTCTATTTTTAGTAAGTTTCTATTTTTAGTAAGTTTCTATTTTTAGTAAGTTAGTAGTTTGTCTTATTTTATTGCTATTTCTTATGAAAAACAAAAGAAAAAAGAAAGAAAATTATAAAAATACAAAAAAAGAGAATATAAAAAAATAAAAAAAAAAGGAGTTAAGTCTTAGAAGCATAGGGTCAAAGTGACGAAAATTAGCACAGTCGTTACTAACTCTAAGTGTTTAGGCTTTCACACATAATGCAACTAAATTCTAAGTGTTATACTTCAGTTTAGTTTGATGTGTTGGTAGGCATAATACATATAGGGAGTCTCAAGGCAAATAAAATATTCAAGAAAAAGTCAAACGTGTCACTAACTTAGATGTATGACCGATCGGTCTTAATTTTTGTGTACAAGACATACAAACTTTGAGTCTAAATGAGGTATGCAAACTTTCTGGAGATGTATGGCAACATCAAATACATCTGAAAATGGAAAGAATAGAAAAATCATATAAAATTGAGAGTCGAAAACATGTAACTTTGTTGTACGTAAGTACAGACCTGTTGCCTATGTTTAGATTCGGGTTAGCAGATATGTCGCTTTGTTGTACGTCGGTACAGACCTGTCACCGCTGTCTTGCTAACTTTAAAAATAAACCTTAAGTCAAACTAAGACACTTTGTTGTATGAAACTACAGACCTGTGTCCGATTTTTGTCTTTTAAAGAAAGTTTGCAAATACCAACAAGTTAGAATCTTTGTCTGTGTGCCTTGATCATAAAAGTATGTCAATGTCTGAGTCACGTAAGATAATTTCGTGATAAATAAAAATGCCAAGGGATATTCCGAAATGTAGCATGTTTAAAGGGGTAAAATACCAACAATCGGCTAAATAGATATTTCACGACAAACAATCAAAGGAATCAAAAATTCCTAAGTGTGAAAGTTTAAGTACTGAAAGTGAGTCTCTGACATCGCTATCTGATTGAACCTTTCTTAGACTATACTCATCAAAAAGATTTTGTTTAAAGCTTAGGTTGTAAATTTTAATAGGTATAGCTTAAGTTTAAGTTCAATTTTTAAGTCAAAATTTTTATTTTATTTTATTTTATCTTAGTTTATTTTATTTTAGTTTACTTTTATTTTTATTTTTATTTTTTATTTTATTTTAATTTTTACTTAGGTAAAAGGTCAAAAATAACTGAGGGTGCATTCAAAGTTGGATAAAATAAACACTGCGTGAAAAATCATGTGCTTAGGGTAAAAGAGTTGGCATAGTTTATCTTGTTACACAATACCGTTGAAAAGGTTGAAAAAGTTGAAGTTAGTTCAAAATTTTCGAAATTTTTCTAAGTATTTGGTGTTTTTCGAGTTTAGTACAGACTCGAAATGGTGTGGTTTCGAATCTGTCAGTAGATTCGACATTGGCTTTAGATTCGAAAGTAGGTGGTATATATAGGTTAACAGTGAAGTCATTAACTACTTACTGTTTTCGAATCTATATCCTCGAATCTACTTAGGCGATTTCGAATCTGTTTCTCGAATCTACCGTTTCTCTCATAAACGACAATTTGTCGAGATTATTGCTAAGGAGTTCGATTCTACTGTTGTATCTAGGTATAATCAACTGGATTATACAAGATTCATGTAGTTTTATACATCATTTCAGGCAAAATCATCAATTTTTGAAGGTTTAAAGGTCGAAATCGGGTTTTTACAAAATTACCAAGTTTGGACCGATAAATAGTCAAATTAATTGCACATATCTGTGATTAGAACCTAGTTGGATTAATGTATGTGATTTCCTAAGTTCAAAATGGTTAAAATCATGATTTTTGTTGAAGAGAAGGACGACGACTGTTCGAATCTGTTCATGAGTTTTTCTCGAGTCTACTGACAAACTCGAGAAGACCATGCTATTCGATTCTGTCATCAAACTCGAAAGGGGGACTTATTCGAATCTGTTAAATTCGAATCTGTCTTTTATTTGCATTATTTAATTTAAATTTTATTAAACTTGTAAAAATTTAATTGTGTTGGATTTTGTACTTAAACAAGTTCAAAATAAAACAGATTTGAATTTAAACAAGTTTATTGATTTTTAATGAATCTAATAGTTTGTTTATTGTGCAGATATGGCTGTTCGAGTGTTTGTGCCGAAGAACAATATGGTCCTTCACCCCAACCATCATATCCCTGAGGCGCAGGGATTCAGACAAATGTTGGATTTCCTAGTAGAATCTAGGATTGGATTTGCTTTGTCCCATAATGTTCAGATTGTTCTACCATATATTCGTCAATTTTATGATCATCTTCAGGTAGACTGCTCTGTCACTCCGACAGTGCTAAGGACAAGAATAGCAGGGTAACCGTTGGTGTTCTCTGCGGATATGCTGCGTCAGGTGTTGCAGCTAGGTTCTCAAGAAGAAGAATCTGGGCCAATCGAGTTTCCTCTGAATATTAGGCAAGCGGCCTTTCAGAGAATGGGTTATAGTCTAGACGTGACAAAGGTTTCGTAGATGAAGAGCGGGCTAATCGGCCAATGGAGATTTCTGGCTCATGTCTTTATGGTCTGCTTTGCACCAAAGAAAGTCGGTTTTGACTATATGGTCTCGAAGATCCAGTCTGGGATTATCGCGATAGTGTATAATCGACCATACAGTTTCTCGGAAATGTTTTTCTTTGAATTTGTTCATCAGATCACCGCTCCAGAAAATCAAAAATTCCTGCTGTATCCACGGTTCATCATGATGCTTATCAGGCATTTCTTGCCAAATCTGCCTCAATCGAATGAGATTCAAAGCGTAGCTGTAATGGATAAGAGGATTTTTGCTGATTGTTCCTCGCACAGAGGAAGATTGGCTGTTCCAGTTGAGCGTCCGTTGTTTGGAGCCATCTTGGATAGGAATTTTGAAGCCCCAGAGATTGCCAACTGGGCAGGGGAAGTTGAAGTTCGAGCCAGGCAGCCTCCACAACAACAACAACCACAGCCACCACGTGCACAAAGGCGAAGACAAAGAACCTCTGTGAGTCAAACTCAGGCGTCTAGGCCTTCTACTAGTCAGCAGCCAGAGGCACTGGAAGCCGGGCCTTCAAATGTCCCCAATGAAGCTGATCAGTTGTGCCAAACTCTTAATGAAATTTGGGAGGCAGGTCCTCATGCTAATGAAGATATCGCTGCAGCATTGGTGGGTGAATTACTTGAGCCTCCTGAGGGAGAAGAAGATGTGTTGAGAGATGTGGACGAATATGTGCCAGAGCAGACTGGTATTGATGAGTCATCATCTGCAACCGAATCAGAGGAAATGGAGGAAATTTAAGTAGAAGCTCCAGAATCAGTGTCCACTGAACCTCATGTTCAAATAGGAACATATGGATCAAGGTTGGTAGTTAACGAAGAAGCTTCAAGGAGGCGAGTAATAAGAGAGGCTGATGAATCAGATTTTGAAGAAGAAGAGATTGCTCCTTTAGTGACGAGGCAACGGGCCAAGCGTCATCGATTCATGCAAGGATCATCTTCTGCATCAACAGATCAACCAAAAATTCAGCAAACTCAAAACACTCAACCTCAAGAACCTCAAACCACCTTTCCACCACCACCACCTCAACATGAACCATATATTCCATCACCAATCCTTCCAACTCTGATTCAGTCAATTCCATCAACCTCATCATCATATGCCGACAATCAACGATTTCTGCAGCTTAAAGCTCGTGTTGACTTCCAGAATGTCCAAATCTTAAGCCTAACCCAGGCAATCGGTGAAATTCAGACGCATAATGCAAATCTTGATAAAGAGAATGCTGATTTGAAGAAGATTGTGGAACAAGTTCAGGAAGAGAATGTAGAGTTGAAGACGTTCGTCTGCGATCAGGCAGCTGAGATAAGGACGATGCGCTCCCTAATAGAGCAGTTAATGAAAAATTTACAGGCTCAGGGGGAGACGTCGTGCCGTGATCAGAATGTACAGAGGCCGAGAGATGATGATGATGAAGACAACCAAGGCAATGATCCGAGCCCTAAAAGTCAAATGAGCCAGTAGATTTTTCTGCTACTCAGACTGCTCAATCTCAGGGGGGAGCCTAGTCTAGCAGGAGGAGAAGTAGGAGAAGCGAGTTCATCTAAGCCTAAAGATTTTGAGATTAGTGAGATGATCGATTGTGAAGACCTCCCCTTCCGGGTCAGTCCTCAGAGTCTAGGTCCCATAATATGCAATACGATATCAACCATACTAAGATAGGGTAATTAATTGCGGAATTAAAAATTTACATGTACATTACAGATTAGGATTTAAGTTTACATATTTCAAAATAAAATTATAAAAGGGTAACATCTAATCTATTCATAACATCAATCATCACAACAAGTCTACCCAGAACCACCACATTAGCTGTCTTCCAAATCAGTACCAGAAAGTTTGTTGAGTAGTGGTCTAAGAAAGCTTCAAAACTTGGATCTTTGATGACCTATGCACTAGGTCCTGCAGGTGATTTTCCTTTGGCTTTTCCTGTAAAATATTAATACAACATCTGTAAGCAAAGCTTAGTGAGTTTATAGATTTTCAATATTAACATGCGTGTCAAGCGGAGTCATAAATCTAAGCGTGATATGTCTTGGCTGCCGCTACAGCCCTCATCATGATTGAGATATAGTATCTTAAGATCGGATGATGTTCAAACCACACTCACGCTTATATCGTGGGGATCAGCCACATACTGGGCTAGCTACCAGTAGGTCAACATGGCCGAACATCGGAGGTCATTACCAAGTTCGTGAGAACTGGTGGAATAGCCGGGTCTAGAACAATAGACCATAAGGGCTAGTCAAGCTGAATAAATCTTATCAAAAAGTCTGATCAATGATGTAAGCATAAGTATTAAGAGTCATGATAGCAACGAATCATAAAGCAAAGTCTGAAACGTTAATAAATGCAATATGAAATGATAAGCAAATAGCTATCATGATTCACTGGGCAACACCCATCCATGGTGTGCACAGGTCTCAATCCAGCTGATAAATGAATGTCAATAAATGTAACAGCATCAATATATCTCAACCGGATCTGTGCATGTTCAATTTGAATATCTATAACTCACTGGTCTGGTCTTGGTCAAACAGATATATGAATCTGCCACCTGAGTTATCTCAGGATTTTATCTTGTCAATTCTGTTCTGTCAATTCAAATCTTTGACCCGCTTTTAAGTCTTTAAGTCTTTAAATCAATGTTCAGATATCAACTGAACCTGTCCAGAATCATATTATATCAAGGTCATCAGCTTTTAGCTTTAAAGTCTTTTATTTCATCTGATTCTGATAACTAATAAATCATACATCTTTCTTTCGTTCATATTCTTTGTTTCATTAAACTTCTTAAAAATCTGCACACATATATATATTAAAATATATGTAATCATGTTGCTTGGTTAATCTTTAATTCTAATTTAAAAATATAGAATCAAGTATTCGGATCCGGATCCCCAAGTTCGGACCATCCGGATTCGGGTCAACTGGATTCGGACCGAGCTGAACCGAAATGAGGAATCCGAATTAGGCCTCATGCGAAGTACATTATCCGAATTTGGGTTTATCCGAATCCGGACCAATATTCATCCGAATTGGGATATCCGAAATTGGTCAACCGATTTTATAAGGACCCGAAATGATATCATCCGAACCGAAACATAGGTCTGAAATGGGCACCATCCGAATTCGGTTATACCCGAATTCGGATCCTTACTTATATTTTCCCAGAAATTTTGTTCTTGGTGTTCATCATTTGTTCATACGGATTTTTCATAAAAATTCACAAAGCTCTATTATATTAACATGCAACTTTATATTATGTTATATTATCATTTTTGGGTTGATTTTATATATTTTTCCCTATCAATAACATCATATATGGGTCAAAATCATCCAAAATATGACTCTTTTTGTCAAGAACACATTTTTGTCAAAAAAAATTCAGATTTGTTGCTATTTTGGACGATCCAACCCACAAATTTTATTTCTGATTCATTTAGTAGCTTTAATTCATCATAAACTAGTAAAATTTTATACATGCAACAACAAATTTCATACTTTAATTTATTGGTTTCGGTTTTACACTAAACCGAACCAAACATTCATATATTTCGAAACTAAAAGAAATTATTACCTCAAATTCTTGTAGATTATTGATCTTTGATGATGATTGTAACTCTTTAGTGTATTGATTCCTCAATTGATTGCAAGTTTATGGATTTCTTTGATGAATTTTGATGTTTGGCCGAGAGGTTAGAGAGATTATAGAGAGAGAGTGATTTTGGGGTTAATGATCTTTAATGATCATTATTTCGGCTTTTATATCTCCATTTGATCACATTTGTAATCTTAACCCACTTAAACTTTTGTATTTTATATCTCTTTTATTTTACTTAATTATATCATAAATATAATTTAAAATTATATTTACTTAATCCATTTTCATATTTTTATTTAATAATTGCAACATAAATAATATAATATAATAAAATTATATTATTAACTCAAAACTTAAGCATTACATGACTGACTAAAAGTTAGGTTGTTACAGAATGGGCTCCACCACGCACAAACTTCGTCCCCGAAGTTAGCTATGTTCGAACAGACTTGGATATGTAGCTTTCATAACATCTCTCGATTCCCAAGACTGATGCGAACCTTTGTGGTGTTTCCACTGGATGAGCACCATCTGTATATCTTTATTTCTAAGTTTCTTAATCTTCGAGTCCAGAATACGTTCTGGCTCTTCAACCACGCGAAGCTTCTCATCAATTTGCAAGTTAACGTGTGGTATCTGTACTTCTCTTTCGTCAGCTAAGCTTTTTCTCAAATGACTAACATGAAATACAGGGTGTATTCCAGCTAAGTCCGCTGGTAGATCAAGACGATAAGACTGATTTCCAATCTTTTCAATGATCTTGAACGGTCCAATAAATCTCGGAGCTAACTTGTTTCTTTTAATGAATCGCACCACATTCTTCATTGGGGATACTTTCAGCATCACCCAATCGTTAACTGCAAAACTGATTGATCTGTGCCGGTTGTCATAATATGACTTCTGCCTGCTTTGAGCTTCAAGAATATTCCTTCTGACAAGTTGAATCTTTTCATGAGTCAACTGTAAAAGGGCAGGTCCTGCTATTGGCGATTCACCTGTTTCGCGCCAACAGGTAGGAGTTCTGCACTTTCTTCCGTATAGAGCTTCAAAAGGAGCCATCTTGATTGTAGAATGATAACTGTTATTATATGAAAATTCGACCAACGGCAAGTGGTCATCCCAGTTACCACCTAAATCAAGAACACAGGCACGAAGCATATCTTCGAGAGTTAGAATAGTACGCTCACTCTGGCCATCTGCATTTGGATGATAAGCAGTACTCATAGAAATCCGAGTACCCATCCCTTCTTGTAATGCTTGCCAGAATCTGGATGTGAAGCGACTATCACGATCAGAAACGATAGACATTGGCACACCGTGACGAGAGATAATTTCTGTGATGTATATCTGTGCCAATCTATCGAGGGAATAAGTTTCTTTCATCGGAATAAAATGTGCTGATTTCGTTAACCGGTCAACAACTACCCAGATGGAGTCGTGCTGTCTTTTGGTCTTTGGCAGCTTTGTAATGAAATCCATTGTTATATGCTCCCACTTCCATTCAGGAATTGGCAGTGGTTGCATATCCCCGAAGGGCTTCTGATGTTCTGCCTTAACCATCTGACATACTCTGCAGCTTTCAACACATTTTCCGATGTCTTTCTTCATCCCTGGCCACCAATAGTCAGCTTTCAGATCAAAGTACATCTTTGAGCTGCCAGGATGAATAGATAACTTGGACTGATGAGCTTCAGACAGAAGAGTGCTACGAATAGAACCATATTTAGGAACCCAGATTCGGTTTCCCTGGAGACAGTAAAGTCCCAAATGGTTCAGAGATAGTAATTGTAGCTGCCCTTTAAGATTTTCGGAATCAATATTCTCTTCTTTCATTGCTTCGGCTTGGGCAACTCTGATGTTTTTAATAAGATCAGAAGAGAATATAACTGGAGTCAGGGCATAGCAGCATTTTTCAGGATACACTTTTCTACTCAATGCATCCGCGACAACATTTGCTTTGCCGGGATGATATAAGATCTCGCAATCATAATCCTTGATAAGCTCCAAGGATCGACGTTGTTTCATGTTCAGATCTTTTTGAGTAAAAAGGTACTTGAGACTCTTATGATCGGTGTAGAGCTGACACCGAGTCCCATATAGATAGTGACGCCAAATTTTTAGAGCAAAGGTGACGGCAGCCAACTCAAGATCATGAGTTGGTGCACTTTTCTCGTAATCTTTCAATTGCCTTGAAACATAGGCAATGACTTTTCCCCTTTGCATAAGAACACATCCTAAACCAGTACCAGAAGCGTCGCTGTAAACAACGAAATCGTCATTACCTTCTGGCAAGGCTAGAATCGGCGCTTGAATAAGCTTTTGCTTCAGAATATCAAATGCCTCTTGCTGTTTATTAGACCAAACGAAAGGAGTATTCTTTCGTGTTAGCATCGTTAGAGGTACAGCAATCTTCGAGAAGTCCTTTATGAATCGCCGGTAGTAACCAGCCAATCCGAGGAAACTTCTTATTTCAGAGGCATTGCGAGGCGTTTGCCATTTCTGAACGGCCTCGACTTTCGAAGGATCAACGGAAATTCCTTCGCCAGAAACAACATGGCCAAGGAACTGGATCTATAAAAATCAAGATAGAAATTCAAATTCTGAGGTGAATCATAGAATAGTTAAGGAAACAGCTCAAGAATTATATAATAGAAATTATACCTGTCTGAGCCAGAATTCGCACTTAGAAAACTTTGCATAGAGTCTTTCTTTTCTTAATAACTCTAGCAATTGCCGCAGATGAATAGAATGATCAGCCTCCGTTTTGGAGTAAATCAGAATATCGTCTATGAATACGATAACTGATTTATCCAACATAGGTCTGCACACGCGATTCATGAGGTCCATGAACGCCGCTGGTGCATTCGTTAATCCAAACGGCATCACGAGAAATTCGTAATGACCGTATCTTGTACGGAAGGCTGTCTTTGGAACATCCTCATCTCTTACTTTTAATTGATGATACCCAGAACGGAGATCTATCTTCGAGAAATAGCTGGCTCCTTGTAATTGATCAAACAGATCATCGATTCTGGGCAGAGGATACTTATTCTTTATTGTAACCTTGTTCAACTCGCGATAGTCGATGCACATACGGAAAGTTCCGTCCTTCTTTTTAACAAACAGAATTGGTGCACCCCATGGAGAAGAACTTGGTCGGATAAATCCCTTTTCCAATAGCTCTTGCAGTTGCTTAGACATTTCCTGCATTTCTGCAGGTGCAAGTCTGTATGGAGCTTTGGCGATAGGAGCCGCACCAGGAACCAAGTCAATACTGAACTCGACTTGTCGTTCCGGTGGCACTCCAGAAATGTCATCGGGAAATATGTCTGGAAACTCACAGACGATAGGAATATTGGATAAAGACTTCTTTTCAGAGCTGGACTCAGATAGAGCATAACAAAGGTAAGAGTCGTGACCTTTAGACAAATATTTGTGAGCCTTTTCTACAGATATAAAGCAATGCGCACCTTTCCGCTTCTCACCCTTGATCTCAAGTACTCGACCGTCTGAAGATTTGATTCTGATTACTCGTCGGTTGCAGATAATTGTGGCCTCGTTGTTCATTAGCCAATCCATACCGATGATGACATCAAATTCTTTTAAAGGAATCGGGATGAGGTCGAGATTGAATACAATGTTATTGATAAGTAGAGTGCAGTTACGATAAACAGAATCAGCCATAACATAGTTGTTGTTGGCTGTCTCGATATCAAGTATTACGGGAAGCTTCGAAGGAGATTTATATAGTCTTTGAGCGAAAGTAGTTGATATGAAGGAACGACTAGCACCGGAATCAAATAACACACGAGCAGGAATTGTATTTAACAGAAACGTACCGGTGACTACGTCTGGTGTTTCTCTCGCCTCTTCAGCTGTAATTTGGAAAGCTCGAGTCCGTGCAGTCGGCGTTGCAGCAGAACTTTTCCCTGTAGAACCTCCTGCTGATGATTGAGATTGATAACGCGGTCCGCTACGACACTGGTACATAAAGTGTCCTCTTTTTCCACACTTCGCACATCCTCGTCCCTGCTGCGGACATTCATCACTGCTGTGACCGATCATGTTGCACGCGAAGCAAGTAACGTCTTCTGGATTACATAACCCCATATGTGATTTTCTGCATCTCTTGCAGAATCGTGGCTCGTTTGTCAGTGAGTAGGCTTGCGCTTTCGGCTGTGAACTGTACTGATGGGTTTGCTGAGATTGCGACTTATTTGGCCTAAAGAATCTGCCAAATCACTGTTTCTTTGGAGGAGACGGGTTCATCGGATTAGTAGACGGAGCGTACAGCTGATCGCCGTACTCTAAGTACCCTCGTTCGATTTGTCTAGCCGCTTCTACCATTTCCAAGTAACTCTTGTATTTGATCGCGCTCATGGGATGTCGATATCTAGGATTGAGTCCTACACGAAATCTATTCATCTTTCTCTCTTCGGTAGCAACTTGGTATGAAGAGTAGCCACATAATCTCGAAAATTCGTGTTCATATTCATCTACAGTCTTCGTTCCCTGAGTCAGTTGCATTAATTGGACTTCCATCTTATCTTGCTGGTCAACTGGGCAGTATTTCGCATTGAACATGTCTAGAAACTGCTCCCATTCTAAAGTCTGAATCACCTCCTCACCATAGATACTCCGCTGGGTTTTCCACCAGGCACGAGCAGCTCCCACAAATAGTGCAGACGCGTAGCTCACTTTCTTAGAATCTAAACAGTCAGAGATTCTAAAAATTTCTTCAGTATGACTGATCCAATCCATCGCCTGAATCGGATCTACAGTACCCTCGAAGTTCAGAGCACCGCTCGCTTTAAAATCTTTAAATTTGCAGCCTTTTGGCTGAGCTATTTGGGTTTCTGGATTTGAATTATCAGAATCAGATTCTTCATTCTGAACTTGCTTATCTTTTCGCTTATTTTTCTTATCATTACGTCTTTTAGCTTCGGCCTCATCTCTGGCCTGAAACTGTTCTTGCATAATCTTATTCTGTTGTTCTGAGTGTTGTGCTAGTAATTGTTGCATCATCTCAAACATTTGTTGTGGGGTCATGTTGCTTGGTATGTCACCTGATCCTGATCCTGACATCTTAGCTGAAAATTAAAATCAATTAACTATCAGTTTATAGACTTAGATCTATGTACCCTTTTTCCCATCCTAATAGTCTGTACATCCTATCTCAGTTCAAACCACCTAAATGATTGATACATATGTATTGCTTCAGTTTGAGATCAAGTATACTTACGTAATACTTGATTCACTCAAACTAGTGCTCTGATACCATCCTGTGAAGACCTCCCCTTCCGGGTCAGTCCTCAGAGTCTAGGTCCCATAATATGCAATACGATATCAACCATACTAAGATAGGGTAATTAATTGCGGAATTAAAAATTTACATGTACATTACAGATTAGGATTTAAGTTTACATATTTCAAAATAAAATTATAAAAGGGTAACATCTAATCTATTCATAACATCAATCATCACAACAAGTCTACCCAGAACCACCACATTAGCTGTCTTCCAAATCAGTACCAGAAAGTTTGTTGAGTAGTGGTCTAAGAAAGCTTCAAAACTTGGATCTTTGATGACCTATGCACTAGGTCCTGCAGGTGATTTTCCTTTGGCTTTTCCTGTAAAATATTAATACAACATCTGTAAGCAAAGCTTAGTGAGTTTATAGATTTTCAATATTAACATGCGTGTCAAGCGGAGTCATAAATCTAAGCGTGATATGTCTTGGCTGCCGCTACAGCCCTCATCATGATTGAGATATAGTATCTTAAGATCGGATGATGTTCAAACCACACTCACGCTTATATCGTGGGGATCAGCCACATACTGGGCTAGCTACCAGTAGGTCAACATGGCCGAACATCGGAGGTCATTACCAAGTTCGTGAGAACTGGTGGAATAGCCGGGTCTAGAACAATAGACCATAAGGGCTAGTCAAGCTGAATAAATCTTATCAAAAAGTCTGATCAATGATGTAAGCATAAGTATTAAGAGTCATGATAGCAACGAATCATAAAGCAAAGTCTGAAACGTTAATAAATGCAATATGAAATGATAAGCAAATAGCTATCATGATTCACTGGGCAACACCCATCCATGGTGTGCACAGGTCTCAATCCAGCTGATAAATGAATGTCAATAAATGTAACAGCATCAATATATCTCAACCGGATCTGTGCATGTTCAATTTGAATATCTATAACTCACTGGTCTGGTCTTGGTCAAACAGATATATGAATCTGCCACCTGAGTTATCTCAGGATTTTATCTTGTCAATTCTGTTCTGTCAATTCAAATCTTTGACCCGCTTTTAAGTCTTTAAGTCTTTAAATCAATGTTCAGATATCAACTGAACCTGTCCAGAATCATATTATATCAAGGTCATCAGCTTTTAGCTTTAAAGTCTTTTATTTCATCTGATTCTGATAACTAATAAATCATACATCTTTCTTTCGTTCATATTCTTTGTTTCATTAAACTTCTTAAAAATCTGCACACACATATATATTAAAATATATGTAATCATGTTGCTTGGTTAATCTTTAATTCTAATTTAAAAATATAGAATCAAGTATTCGGATCCGGATCCCCAAGTTCGGACCATCCGGATTCGGGTCAACTGGATTCGGACCGAGCTGAACCGAAATGAGGAATCCGAATTAGGCCTCATGCGAAGTACATTATCCGAATTTGGGTTTATCCGAATCCGGACCAATATTCATCCGAATTGGGATATCCGAAATTGGTCAACCGATTTTATAAGGACCCGAAATGATATCATCCGAACCGAAACATAGGTCTGAAATGGGCACCATCCGAATTCGGTTATACCCGAATTCGGATCCTTACTTATATTTTCCCAGAAATTTTGTTCTTGGTGTTCATCATTTGTTCATACGGATTTTTCATAAAAATTCACAAAGCTCTATTATATTAACATGCAACTTTATATTATGTTATATTATCATTTTTGGGTTGATTTTATATATTTTTCCCTATCAATAACATCATATATGGGTCAAAATCATCCAAAATATGACTCTTTTTGTCAAGAACACATTTTTGTCAAAAAAAATTCAGATTTGTTGCTATTTTGGACGATCCAACCCACAAATTTTATTTCTGATTCATTTAGTAGCTTTAATTCATCATAAACTAGTAAAATTTTATACATGCAACAACAAATTTCATACTTTAATTTATTGGTTTCGGTTTTACACTAAACCGAACCAAACATTCATATATTTCGAAACTAAAAGAAATTATTACCTCAAATTCTTGTAGATTATTGATCTTTGATGATGATTGTAACTCTTTAGTGTATTGATTCCTCAATTGATTGCAAGTTTATGGATTTCTTTGATGAATTTTGATGTTTGGCCGAGAGGTTAGAGAGATTATAGAGAGAGAGTGATTTTGGGGTTAATGATCTTTAATGATCATTATTTCGGCTTTTATATCTCCATTTGATCACATTTGTAATCTTAACCCACTTAAACTTTTGTATTTTATATCTCTTTTATTTTACTTAATTATATCATAAATATAATTTAAAATTATATTTACTTAATCCATTTTCATATTTTTATTTAATAATTGCAACATAAATAATATAATATAATAAAATTATATTATTAACTCAAAACTTAAGCATTACATGACTGACTAAAAGTTAGGTTGTTACATCGATGCTCTTATGAATCTTGATGATGATCCGATGGATTTAGGTTTAGATTGTGAAGATGAAGAGCTAGAAGAGGGTGAGTTTGTACCTGAAGAGATAGTTGACTGGCAATCAGATGACGAGGTATGTGCTGATGACGATGATGAAGCTGATGAGATCGTTGTACAGCAGAATCCTATCACTGATACATACGTGATAGATGGGAATGATATTGTTAACGTAGAAGTAGTGAATGCTGCGTTAAATGTTCAGCCATCAATAGAGGAACCTGCCAGAGAACTAACAAATGAAGAGAAGAGAAAATTGTGGTTCAGAGCTGAAAAGAAGGAGTTAGAGCTTAAAACGAAAATGAGGGTGCCAGGTACTGGGAAGTTGTCTGCATGCATATTAAGCTGGTTCTTTGATCGAGAACTGCAGCTATTCATAATTAAGAGGAAAGACGGGCTCCAGTACCTGAGACGAACACTGAAAGCTTTCAATTCACTGCCAAAGATCGAGATCACAGCGTTAGCATGGAAAGATCTGATTAATATTGGCAATGATCCCTACGCAGACGTAATTGCAAGAATCATAAGAAAAGAGGGAAGATCAAGGAAGTTTGAGCGACTGAATCCAAGGGTTGGAAAAAGAGTAGAAGATCCTTCACGTATTGATCCTCTAACTGGGCGACCTTGGATGAGGATCCATTACAAACCAGTAAGATGTCTTAGGAAGGTGCCTCTCAAGCCTATGCCACAGAATGTCTTGAAGAATCTGCATTGGTGGTATGCTGAGACTGAGACTGGAGAAGCGGTCATGGAGGACTTTGAAGAAAAAGTTATTCTTAGAGTTTACGATCCTCTTCACCTGGTAACATGCATATATAACCCCGATCAATCCCGGCTCCTACTTCTGCGGTGGCTGCGGTTGTGACTCAACCTTCTGTTATTCTTGTATAATCAATCAAATAATCAATTAAAACAATTAAGAACAGAATTAAACAACTAAGCGAATGATTATATCACCAAAAGTTGATTACAGAGAGAAATAAACGATTGCAATTGTAGCCCTAATTCTATGTCAATTTCCGTGCCAAAATACAACGATGTCAGATCTCTATCATTTACAAAAGACAAAATCTATTTATACCTAAAAGTCAACTTTACAGTAATTACAAAATAAACCCTAAACTTATTTAATTCATCAATCTAAACTAGATTCTAACATTCTCCCCCTTTGATGAATTAAACTAAGTCTTCAGTTTGAAAGTCCTAGTTTCATTTCAAAGCGTCTGATGCTTTTTCTGTTTGACAGCCTCCAATTTAACTTTGAGATAAATTCAACCATGAGCTTTCTGTCAGTTACACTCAATGCTCCCTTCTTCGTCTTTCTTTTCTTGTCAGCTGCCAATTTCCCTTTCAATCCATTCATCACCTTTTGAAGTGTTCCATCACAAAATTTATTCAGTTCAATGCTTCGCATAGCTCTCAACTTTCTATCTTTGTCTTTATACATTACAGCAGGATGCTTGACCATAATGACTTGATATTCTTTCAAATCTTTAGAGAACTTGATAAAACGATTTGGAGCAGTAATATTTATCTTTCTCGTTCCTAGTTCAACTCCAATCTGTAGATTTTGCACAGACATAAGCACCAATTTGGTGTGCATGAAGTGAAAAAGTATCTTTAATGCAAATCTACAGTGCTCATTCCTCTTGTTTCTGCATAGTTCATCAAATAAATATTCAATGTCGACCAGATGCATTCCAAACATGTCAGCCTCGGTGAATGTTTAAGTATTTCCATCAGTCCTGGTCACAGTGAAGGTAGGATAGAAGATCTTAACAAAACGATCCTTTTCAATCTTAACCAAATCAACTATCCTAAACTCACTTCGAACCTTATCCACCGACTGTGCTTTATTGTGAAATAAGCTCGCATAATTCGCTAAGTTTGGCATATTCGGCTCCAGAACTCTGAATAACTTCAAAAACGTACATGGAGCTTGTTCTTACAGAATATTTTCTTTTCAAGGTGATCTTCAAGATATGGAAGTTTGTTCCTCTTTCTGAATTACTCAGTAGTTTGTTTTGCAGATAATTCTAACCCTTTTAACTTCTTCTTACTGATCTCATCTTCATTGAGCGGTGTCAGTATATCTCTGATTTCTCTCTGGACAATCTGTTGAGCTTCAAATCTTAATCTATGTTGTTTTTTAGTGTCATCAGCCAATATGTTTTCATTGAAGAATCTGTCCATTACTTCAACTTCATTCAACTCCGTAACCACTTGTGGAATAACATTCTCCACTGGAAATGATTCTACAAGCTCTTCTTTAACATTAATTGTAACCTCACGCTTTTCAACCGTTGGTGTTGGTATATCATCTTCCATTATCTCCTGAACTAGATCCTCTTCTTCTTCGATCCTATCAGCTCTCACAGATATATCAGTCAAATCAATCATATCGTCATCACCAGATAGTTCAATTTCCACTTCTTTCTCTACTTCCTCAATCATTAGAGTCTGTCCTTGAGCTTCATTATCACTGTCATCATACTCTTCAAAGTTATATATTCCTGATTGAACACTTAAAGGAACTGGAACATCTTCATAAAGAATCAATTTCAACTCACTTTGAGCATCAACGGGTTTTTCTTTGGAGCTTCCAGCTTCACCCTTCTCTTGGCCTTCTGTCTCTTTCTCTTTCTCTGGATAGGTTATCATTAAAAGACCAGTACCTTGCTCATCAAGCTTCCTCCTCTTCTCCCCCTCATGAGGAGCATCATCAGAGTCATGATCGTGCTCATCATGCTTTCTTTTTGGAGCAGAAGTTTGAGCCTTACATGTTTGTTCTACCGCCGATATTCTTTCAGGCATATCTCCTAAATCATTTGTTACTGTGCTCTCTAGCCCAATCATACGCTCCCTCATCTCATCAAATTGTTCAAAAACAAAATCTCTCAGCTCGTCAATAGCTTGATTTGGATCTCTTTGGTTCACCTCTGCTGTCACATTCTTACCTTTCAATAGTTTGTGAATATTTGTCGTCTGGTCCATCATCTCTAAAAATTGACTGGTCATTTGATTGGAGACTCTAGCAACTGCTGCGTTCAAAGCTTCATCCAGTTTGGCTCAGTAATAAATGGAGAAAGACTAACCACTGGGTCACTTAGACTTCCAGTTGTCACAACATTCAAACTTGTGAAAAGAACGTCTGTGTGGCCACTGCTTAGAGTTGGCAATGTCATGGCTCTGACTGGACTTCTAACCTCTTCAAGTGACGGACCAACAAATGCTTCCGACACTAAGGTTGTTCCGGCAGGAACACTAAGTTCAACTGCACTTACTTCAACGTATGAAGTTGACTCAAGTGTCCTAGTCTGTATCGGTTCTATAGTATGTGCAAGAATTGAAGTTGTACACCCGGGAAGTTATGTACTATATTCAATATCCATAAAATCCAAAGGACTTAAGGATAGATTTTGTGTTTCATCCTGGTGAGAAAGTGAAACATCTTCCTGTTGAGAGGAGAATGAGTGGCTGGGGGGTGTGCAGTCATCAGTGGGATACTGACTGATTCAATGCTAACTCCCATTTGGGAGCCAACAGCAGATGTGGCTTGATCCCGGCTGTTTGGGCTTGGAATCTCCCTCACACTCTCCCTAGCTATTTCAAGAACATCAATCTCCGGAATTCTCTAAGCTATAGATACTTCAACCATTCCAGCACCATCTTCTTGTGCATCATTTCCATCATCATCATCATCATCAGTCCCTTCCTCAGCTCCTTCAGCAATATTTGATAAAGTTCTTTCTGAATCTGAGCTTCTCTCACCTCCCCTTATAGCACCTCTACACCCACACTCTCAGATTGGCTACCCTGAAAATCAGCCCCGTGCTTATGTTCCTGCTCACATACTGCTCCTTGGTTAAGAGAACCCGGTTCTTGGGTTTCCATAGGAGCGTGATCTATTCTGTATAACTTTACATTCTCACTCTCTTGATCCGCATACTTTAACAGAGCCTCTGGAATAGGCATCACATTCACATTCGGCGCATCCTCTACCCCATGTAGACTCATTATCACATAATCTGGGCACCTCTAAGCATTTGATCGTTTTGGAATTTGTTCATTGACCCTTAAGATGCACCTTATCAAGATTTGAATAAATCTTTGAAGTGGTACAAATTTTCTTGCTCTATTAGTCGTCTTTGCCAACACCACTTCCTTCAAATCCTCCCAAATACACTGAGCATAGTTGTAATGTTTATTAAAGGCAATCCCGTTAAAAATTCTTAGGCAATGTATGCTGCATCTATCAATGCCGGTATGCTTGGACGTCATGCCTCTGTTGACAATGCCATACAACGTATACCACTCTCCATTAAGACCATTTCTGTGAAACTTGGAGCTCTTTGGTAGAGGTTTGGAATATCCTAAGCATATCAAATCATGAACAAGCTCTTCATCAGATACAAGGTCTTCAAAGGGCTGCTAGTTCTGGAAAGTTCACAGTATCAATTCGGCGCTGTAGAAATAGGTTATTTCGGAGCCTGGACAGTGTAATCTTTGTCTTGAATTGATCAATGGTAACCTTAAAGTGGTGGTTACCATCAGCCGGTACGAACTTGATGGTATGCCAAAATTGTTGTAAGTACACTTGGGGGATAGAAGGTTTATATTGGAGTAGGTAGCCCAAAGGATGTCCTTTAAGGATGTCGACAATTATAGAATGGCTGACTTTTATGACTTTTGGATCAAGACGGTGGTTGTTGTCACGAAAGGGTAGGCAATATTTGGTTTTGACTAATTGAGTATCTGGTATGGGCGATGAAGGTGAAGGTCGGGTGATAGATGCTGATTTCACTGGTTTGGATACCAGTGTATGGTTTGATGATGAATGGGAACCAGATGAATTTGAATGTTGAGATTGAGCTTGGGAAGCCATTTGAAACCTGTGAAAAATAATAAACATGTTAGAAACAACAAATAATCAAATGAAATCCTGCAAATAAAAAAATAAAACATTTTACTAGAAATTAGAAAAATATGTGTTTCACTAATTAAAGTATCGGGATTCCAGACAATAATATTAAAATATTATTGTTAGGATTCCAAAGTCAATCATTAAGAGACCAATGACACTGAAACACAGATTTTAATAATTTCTTGAAAATGTGAAATTTTTTCTGAAAAATTAAAAATCCTCAACACTTGTGAAAATTTTGAAGTTGAAACTCGATTGACACATGAAGTTTCTCGGATGACACATGAACCAACTCGCATGACATAAGTATGAAACTCGAATTGAATAAAGACATTCTCGAATGATACATCAAGTAACTCGAATGAAATGAGTGACCAACTTGAATCATATTGACCACTTCTCGAATGCCGTGAAAAATTGATGAAAATAAATCTAAGGCATGATCTAGTCAACTCGAAACAGATTTGTTTTTCTATTTCCTGCAAGTATCTCCTTCCCTTCTCCAGATCTAATGCTACACCGATTTGCTTTAAAATTGACCTCTAATCCTTTGTCGCATAGTTGCCCAATATTGAACAGATTGTGTCCTAGACCGTCAACGTAGAAGACTTTTTGAATCGTAATCTTGTCGTACTCAAGACTGCCATACCCTTTGATCGGACAGAATTGATCATTTCCAAATCGAACCGTCCCACAGAATTTATCAACAAAGTTTGTGAGGGTTTCTCTCTATCCGGTCATATGCTTTAAGCACCCGGAGTCAAGGTACCACACATGATTTACCTATAAGACGAAATAAGACGTGAGGTACCCACTTATAGTTTAGTACTTTGGATTTTGGTAAATCATGTGGATTGTCTTTAGACTTCTCATTGGTTAATATCTTTGACTTAGGAACCCACTTTTTAACAGTTTGTTTAGGTATCCATTTTTGTACTGATTTTGAAATATACTTCTTTGGAACCTTTTCCTGTTTAAAAGTAGGAACCCTTTTCTTCGGTAACCAAACAAGCTTATCTGATTTAGCATGCATCATATGACAATGAGTAAAATTTAAAGCAAGTAAATCAGTTCGAGAGTATTTATTATGTTGGTACATCCTGTGTGACGATAGCAGTCTAAGTGATCCTACATTGTGATTCTAGCAAGTGTTTGTTATTTATGTTTATATATGGTTTATAGTTATTATTGCTTGTGTGTTTGAACTTGATGTAACGTATTACAAGAAGTTCAAACATAAAGATCAAAGATAAAATCAATCATAAGGTAAAAACATAAGTTTCAATACTAAGTTAAGTATGTGAAATACTAGATTCGAATTATATAAGGGTTGACATTCGAATCTGTGATAGATTCGAATGTGGGACTAGATTCGAATGAAGGCAGATTCGAGAGTGTTAGTGAGGGCAAACTCGAATGGGCCTTGGGCCAGATTCGAGTTTGGCCCATAACAGACTCGAATTAGCCTCTATAATTAGGGATAGACTCGAAATATTATCAGACTTTTTGCAGAATTCTTGAGTGATTAAGCAAAAGCCGATCTCGAGTTTATCATCAGTGTTAGTGCCGTTTCGGAGAGAATCAGTTTGTAGGATCGTTCGTGTGTCGTTCGTTCAGCTTCTGATAGTCTCCGTGTTTCGTGTGTGAGAGTTGTTTCCGCACTCGTTGACGGTTCCGCGTCTAGATAGATCTCGTAGTGGTAGACCTTACATATTACAACGTTTATCAGTAAATTTATTACAGACAGAATTATCAATTTGACTAATCCTATCAGTAACAAAATTGTCTTTAACTCTCCACTCTTGTCTTAAACTCTTGTTTTTCGTTTCTCGTTGCTTCTTTCGCCATTCATTCTTCCTTGAAGTTTTCACAATATAATCTGACATAATAGAAACATGAGAATTAGTCAATTTAGAATTCTGTTTATTCTGCAAAATTCTCTTACCTTGTGAAGTATGGACCTTCGTTGCAACAGAATCCTTTGATGAAGATGATTAACCTTTTTCATATATAGGAGTCACAAAATTAACTTTTGTTTTCTCCTTTTTCATTTGTAAAACCGGTGAATTTTCTGATTTAAACTTAGATTCTGTAGATATTCTTTTCAGAATACTTACAGGTTCTTTAGGTTTTTCAACTTGTTTGTCATGTAAAGGTTTAACAAATTCATCTTTCTTGACAAACATCTCTTCCAATGAGTTGAAATTCGAGTTCATATACAGATCAAATTCTTGTTCATAATTAATAGAATCAGGTTGAATTAAAATCTTCTGATCTGGTTGAGAATTGTTTTTAGGCTGATTTTGCAGTTTTGATTTCAAAGATTTAATTTCAGCCTTAAGATTATCATTTTCAGACTCAAAAGTTTTGATTTTCAATTCAAGATCTGAATTTATCTTCTCAAAAATTGAATTTGGTATATATGGCTTTTGAGAATGAGTTATATTTTCAGATAAATCCCTTTCAGAATACGTCTGAATATACTCCTCAGAAATGCAAGAATTTTGATAACTCTCATTTAATCTGTTATAATCTACAGTTTTCTGCATTTTATCAGTTCTCAACCTTTTTAGGTCTTCACCTGATTCTACTTCATCCGAAGCTTTCATGAAAACCATTTGTAATCCTAAATTCATATATCTGACATCATATATAGTTGGTGAACTTGAAATTGCTTTTGTCAGATATTTAGGATTAGTCCAACCTATACCTGATTTTTTTTTATAAAATTCAGTATCTTTAGGTTGATTCAAATATATATTTTGATTTGTTTGACCTCGTTTTATTAACTCATCTTCCAAAGATTTAATTTTCTCATAAAGCTTTGTTCTTTCATCAAATATAGCATGATATTTCACAGACTAACTTGATGCTTCTAATTCAGCTAAATTTAGTTTTTCTTCTAGGTCAGATATATTGTTATTCAGATTCTGAATTTGACTTTGAAGTTCATTGGATTGATCTTGTAAATCTGATACCGCTCTTAAAGCTAATGCCTTATCCTTGGAAAAATCTAAAACTAACGCATGTTCTTGGCTCAATTTGTTTTCCAAAGAATGGACATTTTTCTTTTCGGCTTTTAAGGATTTTTCAAATTTCTTTAACATATAAGCCATTTGACTCAATTTTTGTTCAAGCATACAGGAGTTATCATCATCAGAATTAGAGTTAGTTTGTACCTCTAGTGTTTCTGAACTTTCTGAGACATCTGAATCTGATTCATCATCATCTTTTTCCTTGCTGCATCCAACATCTCCTATTGCCAACAGTGTTATCTCTTCAGTTTGTTCCTGATCATCATCAGACTCCCTTTTCTCTTTAGTCTCCTCATCCGTCAAACCCACCCAAACTTCATCTTCAGCAATCATTGCAGACTCATTAAAAACTTCAGACAGATGTGTGCATCTTCATCTAGAATATATTCTCCTTTAGATAATTGGAGCCAATGATCATCTTCAGCCATCAAAGCTTTATCGGCCTCTTTTTCCTTTGCCAGCAGTGCCTTGCGAGTGTAGTATTCTGAATTCTTAACTACAGGCAATCTGCATTCTCTGGCATAATGGCCTGGCTTGCCACAGTTATAGCACTTTTGCTCAAAATCTTTCTTGGTTGGCTTATCAGATTTTTCATATTTGTCAGCTTTCTTGCCACTGTTCTCTCCTGATTTATCATATCTGTCATTCTTCTCAAACTTCTGTGAGCCTGTCTTGTACCTCATCTTATTGTTGGTCGGTTTCCGGTAGAACTTCTTCTGAAAAGCCTTCGTCAGCAAGGCCATTTGTTTCTTCATCTCTTCAATTTCAGATCAGTTGAAGAATCTGATGAGTCTAACTCTGATGAACTGCTGCTCACTACTACCCGTTTCTCCTTCTTTAGCTTGTATTTATATTTCTTGTCTGCCAACAGAGCTAAAGGATCAACGGTTTTCTTTTCAGCCTTCTTCTTTCCTGACATCTTCCTTAGAATAACTTCTTGGTAGTTGTTAAGGTTTTCAAATACCATGTGAAGGTCCATGTCTTCAATCTCTTTGATTTGCTGAATTATCATAGTGTACTTATCCCACTCCAGATTCAGTACATTCAGGAATTTGACATTTATATCTAAATTTGACTTTGTCACACCATTCCTCTTCATTTCATTGACCAGATTGACAAACCTCAGATACGTATTCTCCAGCAGTTCCCCTTCTCTCGCTCTGAAGTTTTCAAACGTCATTAAACTGTTTCGGGCTCTGTTTGTTGCTGCTTTGTCTAAACCCCTCATTAATTTACAGACCTCATCCCAGACGGATTTGGCTGTTTTTGTATTGGTTAGATAGGTATATATATCATTGGGAATAGAAATCAACAAAAGCTTTCTAGTAGTCTTATCACCCAGTTTTCTGTGTTTTGTGCTTCAGTAAGGTTTGTTACCTCTACTGTTCTTTCCGGGATAGCAGGATTGCCATTTGGTACTGCAAGTATTGTTTCAAGGAAAACTGTTGGTCCGTCATTGAGTGATTTCAGCATTTCATCAGACTAGTCATGGAAACTGATGAATTCAAGGAATCTTTCCCTCCATTGTACGTATTAACCTCTGTACATAATTGGAGGTTTTGTTTCCGACCCCATGGTTAGTGCGTCTTTGGACATTTTGACTGATTAACAGGAATCTTCCAAGATCTTTTAAATGAAAATTGATTGAAATTGAAATATTGATCAAACTTGATGATAAGTTGATCAAACTCGAATGAATATGGAATGAAACTCGAAATGAATGGGATCAATACTCGATCAATGAATGATAAAACTTGAACAATGAATGGAATCAACTCGAATTGTAAAGATGGAAACTCGAATCTAGAAGAAATCAATCAACATATTAATAATGCAACTCGAATGAAAAGAATATAAAACTTGAATGTTGCTTCTGTAACACTCGGATGAAATGAGAAGGAACTCGAATGAATATGAAGTATGATTGATTAAACTCGAATCAAACTTGATATCACTTGACAGTTGTTTTATAAAACTTGAATAAACCTTCCTTCCAACTCGAATGGAATAGAGTTTAACTCGATTGACTCTTCTATTCAACTCGATTGAAATAGAATACAACTCGATTGAAACTTCAATGCAGCTCGATTGAAACTTTAATTCAACTCGATTAACTCTTTAATTCAACTCGATTGCAACTGATTTTCAACTCAAATATAATGTCTTTTCAACTCGAATAAAGCAGTTTAACAAGTCGATTAACACATGTACTTAACCAGATTCAAGATTTATGATTTTTAAGAAAATTCAAGTCTAAATTCCACTGAATTCACTGAAAATGCTTAAAATGATCCCAAATTGAAATCTAAGGTTAGGTTTTCACTTACAAACACTTTTTCTAAAAACACTTTGTTTAATTGCATATCAAACACCTTGTTTTTCACAAGAACAGTGAAGAACAATGGGTTTTCAAAAAAATCAGAAAAATCAATCAATCTGCTTGTGTGTTTTGAATTATAGATTGAAACTATAATCAATCGATCGTTTTTCATTCCTTTTCCTTCGATCAAAATTTCACAATCAATTACCCACTGAATCAAAAACCCTACAGGTTTTTTCAAATTTTCCAAAAAAACCGATGAAACGGTGAAAAATTTTTAAAAAATTCAATCAAAAAATCATTTCCGTGCTCTGATACCAATTGTTATTCTTGTATAATCAATCAAACAATCACTAGAAACAATTAAGAACATAATTATACAACTAACCGAATGATTGTATTGCACCAAAACATTACAGAATGATGAATTGTACGAAGACCACTATAGCCCTAAAACTTTTTGTGAATTTTCGTGCAATCAGGAATGTCAGATCTATTTCATTTACAAAAGACAAAATCTATTTATACCTAAAACTCAACTTTACAGTAATTACAAAATAAACCCTAAACTTATTTAAATCATTAATCTGAACTAGATTCTAACACCTTCTGACTGCCTGAGACACGTTAGACTCGATAACGTAAGCTGGGAAGCTCGTGAGTACGCGAGGGTTAGGCTCTGCAAAAATAAACACATAGCACATAGATACAACAGATTACTCAATATCACAACTTAAGTATGCCTCATAATCTCTGAAGTAGTCTCTGAACTCAGTACACATCTCAATCTCAAGGGGACGCCCTAACAGACTGCACACAGTAGTGGTTAGCACTCAATAAGCATAGGAGCGACCTGCCGACCTGGCAATAACACTGACGTATATAAACGGTCTCACACTTCATGACTGGTTAGAGATAGTCAGCCTGTGCGATCGCCCATCGCGGATACTCTGGAAGTGATCTTAGTGCATATACACATAACATATATAATAAAGGAACGTAAAACAGAGCGCTCGTGTTGAAAAGACTCGAGTACTCACCTGTCTATCTGATCACCTGCTGTACGGAACTCTATCGCGACTCGTTCGCTGTCGGCTCAACCCTGTATACATGACGGATCCTAGAATATTAATAAAAACCCAACTAATACTCAAAACAGACCCAAACATAGACCCTGTAACTGAACCGACTCCCAAAAGTAACCCCAAA
This sequence comes from Centrapalus pauciflorus, assembly GCA_020465985.1. Lineage (NCBI taxonomy): Eukaryota > Viridiplantae > Streptophyta > Magnoliopsida > Asterales > Asteraceae > Centrapalus > Centrapalus pauciflorus. Next base: position 90,552 of record JAANYP010001261.1, read on the forward strand.
CGGGCCTCAAAGCCCTAAACCAACCCCGGCCCAAAACACCCGGATCGCAGCCCGCACTTGGGACATCATGATCGCGCTCTCAGTCGCTGTCGCACTCAGGCCATCGCGACAGCGCTTAGAATCTCGGCCATGCTCACATCGCTGGCCATTCTCACGCCGCCCGTGCTATACTCATCGCAGCTGCGCTCATGAGATCGCAACCGCGATCCCGAACGACCAGGTCTGCTCTGCTCTCGCTAATGGCTATTCTAGGGGTTTAATACCACCCCAAACATGATTTCTAGCTTAAAAATACTTATAGCATCGATATTAACTATCTTTTGCAGGCTTTAAAGCCAAACCCACGATTCTAATAGTACATAACTCGAATTAGGCTTACTAATTGGAGGTTTTCTCACCTATTCACTTCGAAAGCACAAGGATGGAGTTGATGATCCCTTCTAGCATTCGAAATCAATTTCAGAAACATGCTTTTGTTATTCTATCCACACCAAACACACACACAGTCTCAGCTTCTATTTTTAGCAAGGAAATGGAGTAAGACTTAAAAGGAGGCTTTATATATACGATTTCTATTTTAGCAACGCGGTACCCAAATATCCAGTGCCACGTGCATCTCAACCCGACAAGTATAATCCACTAATCGAGAGTCTATTCGACCAACACAATATTAATAAATTAAAATATCCAATAATAAAAATCCACGTACCAGGTTAAATTTCGGAATGTTACAAATCCTACCCTCTTAAAAAAATTCTGTCCTGGAATCTAACTCGAAGTCCGGAACAGCTACGGATAGCGACTCCTCATTTCTGACTCGGGCTCCCAAGTGTCGCTAATACCCTTATGATGTCTCCGCTTGAACGAGTACAAATGTATGCTACTTTACTGAAATTATCGATATGACTAATGTAGTTTTTTTACCCGGATGATACTCGTACTTCGATTTTTTTGTTGATATGGTACATTTGATGACTGGTTACCGGTTCCATCGGTAAAATTCTTTTTATTTAATATATTAATTTTGTGATAAAGTCGTACAAATGTATGCTATTTTATTGAAATTATCGATATGACTAATGTAGTTTTGTTTTTTACCCGGATGATACTTGTACTTGGATTTTATTGTTGATATGGTACATTTGGTGACTGGTGGTTACATTTATGGATTCGATTTCGATTTCGTTCAAGCATATTGTGTTTATGGGTGTTTGATGGTTAACATTTTGAAATCAAATGTACCACGAGTTTAGGATTAGGTTCAAGCATCAATTTCGATTTCATTTATTGTATTGATTTCACTTTATTGGTTTTGATTTTGAACGATTTAGAGTTGTGTGATTAGTTACTCGATTTAAAATTACGAATGTACTTGTCAAATTATGAATGTAGTTAATTTGTTACTTGATTTGAAATTATAAAAGTACTTGTAATTTTGTTTCTTGATTTGAATTTCTGATTTTGTTAACATGAATGATTGAACGTAGTTGTTAAGTACTTTTTTACTTAATTTGGTTGTTGACATGTTATTGTTAACTAGAATGTAATTGTTAATTGTTATTAGATTTAGGGTTTATGTTGATATTTAGCTACTTATTACCTTTATGGATATATAATATGTTAAAAATTAATATCTTAGAAATTTTAGTTACTTATTAAATTATTTGTCATTTTATGCTAACATTTAGTTCTTTATTACCTATTTGACTTCTGTCACGATTGATGTTATGTCGCACGTTACAATATTCGTTTCTTTATTTTCACAGGTATTCTTTTTCAACTTGATGAATTCATATGAACTTGTTATTATATTTTAATTCGATATGGATTATTGGATTTGATAAGTTGCTAATGCTAATTAACTAATTTTTATATTGCCTAAATGAGTAAATAACTAAATACTAATTAGCACTTATTAGTTAAATACTTGAAATCTTGAATACCTTGTTTAATATATAACCGTAATAAATTATAGTATCGAATAAAGTATTAACTAGTTAAGAACTATTTGTAAATTATAATAAATCAAGTATCAAATAACAAAAAAAAAACCCCAATTTTAACCAAAAAAAAAAAAGACCCAACTTTATTAGTCTTTAAAAACCCAAAACCCAAACCGTTTTTAAGAAACCGAAAGCTTAATATCGAATGGGTGCAAACCGAAAACCTGATAATCCAAACCGAAAAACCAAAAAACTAAACCCTGAAAACCCAAAATCAAACGGTTTCTCCACTCTAGAAACCGAAACTTTCTGTTTGGCTTTGGTTTGGGGTAGAAACTGAACCGTCACATGCTCACCCCTAGAATGTTTACTATATGAAACGGAGAAAGTTAGGGGTGTGAAACGGTTCAAAACCAGACCAGACTGGGTAGAATGAAGAACAGGACTAAAGTGTACCAGTTTGGTTTCAGTCTGGCGGGGGTCCTATTCATTTATGTTTTTTTCTGACTTTTACAAAGAAAAAAAGCAAAATCAGACGGATAGAATCTAAAACCACTATATGAATACTATACACCGAAAACCAAACTGAATTCGGCCAATCCCATCCGGTTTTGGTCTGGTCACTGTTCGGACCATTAAATGCTTACCCTTGTGAAAGTCCGATCTATGATAATAATAACAGTAATAATAATAATAATAATAATAATAACAATAACAACAACCGTCGACTCCAGCCTCACCAACTTTTTCAGTCTTTAAACCCGAAACCCAAACTGTTTTCAAAAACCAAAACCCAAATCTCATGGGTGCAAACGGAAAATCCGGTAATCTAAATTGAAAAACCAAAAAACCAAACCTGGAAAACCCAAAAACCAGACGATTTCTCCAATCTTGAAACCTAAACTTTTGGTATGGGTTCGGTTTGGGTTAAAACCGAACCAAACCGTCACATGTTCACCCCTAGAATGTTTACTATGTGAAACGGTGAAAGTTAGGGGTGTGAAACGGTTCAAAATCGGACCAAGCAAGATATAATCAAGAACTGGACCGAAGTGTACTAGTTCAATTTTAATCTGGCGTGGTTCCTGTTTTTACGTGCAAAATCAGATCGGACCGGACCGAATCGAAAACCACTTTATGAATATTATGGACCGAAAACCGAACTGAATACGGCCGATCTCATCCCGTTTTGATCCAGTCCCTGTTCGAACCATTGAATGCTTACCCTAGTGAAAGTCTGATCTATAATAATATTATTATTATTATTATTATTATTATTATTATTATTATTATTATTATTATTACTATGATTATTATTATTGTTAACAACAACAATGTTGTCGTCGCCGTCGTCGTTGTTGTTGTACAAAACAAATAATATTGACGAAAAGATTAGATATGTATTGTAACAACCTGAACTTTGTTCATTGTAATTAATAAGTTTAGCGTAATTTTTATTTATAATTTATCGATGTAAGTTACGATTAGTTAATAAAAGTTATTATTAAGGTTATATGTGTAATTTATAACAATTTAAGTTGTGGGTATATTATGTCAATTGCTAAACTTTTAATAACGCAGCACGTATCAGACATATTAGTCATCATAACATGTTTTGCACATTTCTTAAACTAAAGAAACAAATTTGGGAGCTTCTTTCACTAGAAGGTTATTCATCTCTCAAAGAGTTCTACACCAAATCTTGATCAAAAACAAAAATTCTTGTTGCAAGTTATTAGATTATCATCAAACATCAAGTTCCTAACAAAATTTCAAGGTAATTTCAACTTTAAATCATCCATGTATGTGAGTTTTCAATTTTCCTGGAAAATTTATGAAACATAAAATGTCATTCAAACTCCAAAATTAACAAACAATTCATGCTTCAAACATCAATTTATGTACGTGCATGTGTTTGCAAGATGTTTAATTGTTCATATCAGCAAGGTTAATAGTTTAATTTAAAAATCAAAGAAGGACCAAGAGACTGGTTGCGTTTAGTTAACGAAAACTAGTCAGTTTTCAATTTATAGTTTTCAGAAGAATAGGATAGGTGATAGAAAAGTAAGATAGAGAAAGAATGTACTATAAAAAAAAATATAGGGTAGGTAATAGAAAAATAACATAGAAAATATGAAAAGTTGTATTTTAAAAAATGAAATGAAAATTTATGAAATTGATGTTAACTAAACAAGTTTTCATTTTATTTTAAAAATGAGATGAAAGTTTTGAAAATTTTCGGTAACTAAACACGTCTTCCCACATGTTTCTGTGTGGATAGTCTAAAACTTAGCCAAATGGCCTTGCCTTTGGTTTGTCATATGTGTGTTTGATCTCTATACATTTAAATCGCATTTGATCCTTCATGGTTATGCAATAAAACAGTAAATAAATATATGTATGTAAGTTGTGTGTGTTGTTCGAGTTTCAGGCCCCGAGACCAAGTCTTGGGGTGGCCCTTATGGCCTTAACTTAGTTTGCTTTATTATTGTCAATTCATGCGCCCTTCATCCTAGTTATAATTTACTTTAAAACATAAACTTGTGCAACGTGTGTTGTGTGCATAAGTTGGAACCCGAGACTTGTAAGTCTCAGGGTGGGTCATGGGATTAAAATATCAACAACAATTGCATGCACGCACACACATACACACACACATATAAATACATACATATACATACTAAGTGTGTGTTTGTGAATAAATGTTAGACCTCAAGATTAAATCTTGGGGTGTGATGTGGAATGAAAAGAGAAACAGCAGCCTTAGTAGTTTATATATACAAAGTGTTTAGGGGGTGTGGTGTGTATGTTGTCCAAAACAAAAACATAAGCAGTTGTCTAACTATTCATGTGTGTGTGTCGTTCATGTTGTCAAGAACAACCACACAGCAGCCTATGTGTGTGTGTGTTCAGTGTATTAACAGAAGCAATCAACAGCAGCAAAAATAACAAGTGAGTGTATGTGCAACATGTGACCCCGAGACTAAGTATCGAGGTAGTGAGGATGTGTGTGAGTGTGGTTGTGGCCTTGGCTCTTAGCCTTTGTCCTCGACCCTAAGCCTGATCATCTTTGGCCTCCACACCTAGGTCCTAAGCCCTAAGGGGCGATTGGTTAGCGAAATCTGATGGAAAAATGAATGGATTTTCCATTCTGATGTGTTGTTTGGTAGTTAGAAGGAATGGAATGATGATTCCATATTTTAAAAGAATTCTCCTTTTTCAAGGAATGTGGATTCCATAGGTAATATTGATGGAATTCATTTTCCATTCATAAACATTTCCTCAAATCTACCATATTGACCGACCCGACCCGACCCGACCCAACTCAACCCCACATACCCTACATATACCTTATCCAACCCACCCTACCTCCCCACCATACCCCACCCACCTCACTTTACCCATCTCACCCAACTCAACCCCACCCACCCTACATATACCTTATCCACCCTCACTTCACCCTACCCATCTCATCAAAATTACCACATCTCTTTCCACCCTCATATTACAATCATCCTACCACACCCCATCCCACCCATACCCTAATCACATTACCCTGCCACCAATCTACCAACACATTAAATTTACATCTTTTCTCACCCTTATATACATACATTCACCCTATCATTGCACGCCATATCCCACCTCAACTCACCCACCCATCCCACCCATACCCCAACCACCTTACCCTACCACCAATCTACCGACCCATTAAATTACCACATTTTTCTCACCCTACCCTACCACCAATCTACTCATCCATCAAAATTACCACATCATTTTCCACCATTATATACCCATCGTACCATACCTTATCTCTATCCCAACCTTACTTCCTACCCTACCCTATCCTATCAAACATTTATCAATAATTTTTTTAAAAAGTAATAATATATTTTGGTTATTTGTCACAATTATACTCCAATTCCTTTGACAAATTTATAAACCAACTAGAAAACAACAAATGAATTGAATCTGAATTCCTTTCCTTTCCTGCCAACCAAACATGCTGCAGCATTTGGGTTCAGACAAATTTCATTCCTTCCAGAATTTCATTCCTTTGACGGATTCCATTACAGGAATAAACATTCTGCGAACCAAACGCCGCCTTAGTCTTCTTTCATTAGGAACCCTTAGATTAACATATGTATGTGTTTATATACCTTGTTTAAACATTTTAAGCCCTTAAGTGTGAATCATTCATCATTCACATGAGTGTCATATGATTCAAGATAGATAAAGGTCATTTATACATAATCATTTCATGTAAGTCTGTCTAAAAGCTATGCATCATATGTTAGTGTGTTACATTATGACTTTTAAGAATTTGTTAAATATCATCATCATATATGTGACGGTTGTATATAAAAGGGTAATATTCATGTCATAACAAGTCTAATAATGATCATATATGTCCATGATATTTATAAATGTAATCTTTATGTCATAACAAGTCTAACATCTAAAAGTCACATATAAGCTAAATACTGACATGATCAAGACAATATCATACCATAATGTCATTTAAAATCTATAAAGCTCATGTAAATATGGAATGTCAAATAAGTAATAGGTTCTGTCATATCTAAAATGTGTAATCAAGTCAAAGTCCTATAAACCGAAGTAAAACTTGTAAAGATATTGTCAAAGTCTAGTCAGAGCTACAGAAAGTGAATAAAAGTCCATAAATTCAAGTCAAAGTCCAGAACCCGAGTATAAAGTCATCAGAAGCCTGAGATAACTCAGGAGGTGGAATAACCCACTTGTGAAAGTCCAAGTCAACGTCAGAGATATAAAATAGTAAACATGTGAGATATAGATATAACTGTATACATGTTTGTCCTCGGTGAGACATATTGTTGTTCTATCTTTATTTGACAGTCCTTATTTATTCAAGCTAGAATGTGGCATGTGCACACCATGGTAAGGTGTTGCCCTTTGGATCATAATAGTTAGTTGATATCATCCATCACATATATTGTTATAATTGTCTTCAGTAATTGTTATATAAATGTTGTTGCTATCATTACCTTGTTCATTTAAGCTTACTTTCATGTACTGGCTTCATTGTCTTATATGTCCATATTTCAGTCTATCAGTCAAGTTTCGCCTATTATTGACCTTGTCTTTGTCATTTGTTCTCATGAACTGGTTGTTGTCCACTCTGATGTCTGCCCATGTTATCATACGGGTAGCTAGCCCAATATGTTGTGGATAGCTTCCACTACAACGTGAGTATGGGATTCGACATCATTCTGACTATTAGTCCTATGTCTCACTATGTTCGGCTGATGGTGGCAGCTTTGTTAAATCACGCTTGTCTGTATTAATTGTCTATAATAATGTAATCCGTATTTTCCATATGACATATTAACTGTTAAATCTATAAACTCACTAAGTCAACGCTTACAATTGTTATTGAATCTCGATCTATACAGGAAAAGACAAAAGAAAATATCAAGTTGGTCCAAGTTCTTAGGAACTACAAGTCCAAAGTGAAGTCCATAGTCCCTTACTCAAGCTACATTTTGGTACAAGATTGAAACGATTTGTGGTGGTTTGGGTAGACGTATTGAAATGTATTGTGGTTATGTAATAGACTAGTGTCGTGTACCCTTTTATAAGTTGATTCTAAACTTTATAACTTACTTTTAAACTCTGTATTGTAATATATTCCTCATTTTTAATAAACACTATCTAAGTTATGATTGTTACCGTATTGCTAATTTGGGACATTGTCGTTAAGACTCTCCTGGAAAGTTGGGTCTTACATGTATACATAGAGGTCAACAAAAATGGTATCGGGCCAAACCAGTCTTTTTTCCATCCAGTCCTAGATGGTATAGGACGATCTTTTTTGGTCCATTTTTTTTCCTCGATTTCGGTCTAGACCTGCTAGAACCTTCAAATTTTTGGTTTGATGTTTTCATTTCGATTTTATCCACTTGGTTTTCTCGGCTTTGATTTTTCCTAATGCGTTTTTATTTCGACTCGGTTTTTTGATTAGGTTGTGAAGGTTTATTTTCGTTTTCCAATTTGATTTTTTCGATCAATTAATATAAACAAATTCGTAATCATGAAAACTTGTAAATAAAATTATAATTTCCTAAAAGAAAACGAATACAATTAATAATTTAATATAAAACAAATAATTTGTAAATATCATTTAAATTTATGAATGAAATTATATTTGTAGGAAATAAAAAAGTTCATGAGTTACTTTATAATTTACGGAAAATTGGTAGGAAAATTTCAAATATTATAAGGGTCGTCCATATAAAAAGTATAAGAAGTGCCTGATAATTCTTGGTTGTGTGACATTGAATGAACTTGAGTAATTTGAAGCTTCTTGAAGTTCTTGACTGTCATGCATGTATGGCTCTTTGCTTTTTCAACATTTGTTGTAGTGTATCATATATATCTATGTCGCGCCTCTCGTTTCGAACTCTTCATAAAAAATGTCATCTCCAATTCTCCAAACATGTTAATACTTTCTTTAAGATCCATGTAGTACTCTTTCAGCATCACGAACATCTGCTTGACTCATGCAAAAGCAAACACCTCCTTGGACTTAATATTCTGTCACTAAGAGAAAAACAACATTTGAAGCTACGCTACTAGTTTGGAGTGTTAGTATACTTTTAGTCATTGCAGCTAAGGCTTTATATTAACCTTTTTTCTCTTGCCACCATTTTAACATGTCAAATGTAGCGAATTCTCAGCAATTTTGTTGCACACATAATCGGTTCCTTTATGTATAAAAAATTCATGTAAGGACGATTGAGTACTCAAATGTTGTGATTGAGTAAATTCTATAAACCATGACGTGTCGATAGTGAAAGTTTTCATGTGTCTTGAAGATGAAGAAGAATAAACAGAAAGATTTTGAGTTCTTGAACTCGTTTGGACAGGTGTATTATCCTCCCAAGCAGTTTGTTCGGTTTCCTAAATACTATAAAATGTTCAAAATTCACCATGGTACTCTTTATCTTAATCTCAACTAGACCTAAAAGAATAGTATTTATACTTTCAATTACTCTCTTTAAAATTAACAAGAGGATTTAGTGCTAAAGAAATTAAAAAAATCAGTGAAAGCCCTTTAAATAATTTGTAAAGGTCGTTTAGCATTTCACTAACAATCTGCATCCATTGTTTATCAAGATCTCCAAAAATTCGTTATTGTTTGAAGAATTTTACAAATACTTTATTAAAGCCATAGATGTTGGATGTTATGTTTGTGACAACTGACAACATCAACATCGTTTGATATAATACTCCTAGACAAAAATGTAATTCTAACTGTTGAAGGCTAAGCCATTCCAACCATATTCATATTTGATTATCATCTTTTTTATCATGGTAAGAACTTTCTTTGAAATTTGGTTAGTTGTTATTGTTTGAGTAAACATTCATGTCACATGTCCCTAATAACATCATAATTTTACTTATTTATTGACTTGCAATAAGATTTGGACCAAAATCAATAACAATTTTACTTTTTATCGTTTCAACATAAAATATGATGGCATCAGGGTCATTCCTAAGCAATTTCATGTTCATAACGAAATAGAAAAATAATGTCTTTTTAAAAATTTTAAAACTACAACATACTTTTGTTTAAAAGGGTTTGGGTCACTTTTTATATTATATGGTTAGAAAATTAGATCAGGTTATCTGATTAAAAAGTAAACAAATTACTCATTTTTTCTAGCACATCTTTTGTATTTTGACACTAATGTCAGATGTAATTAATAAATTATTAATATTTATATAATTCAAAACTAATGAATTATTTATCTTTTGTTTTAATTCATCTTTTGTTTTAATTTAAAACATAATAGTTTGTATTTCTTTTTTAGTGAAATGTAAAGACAACACATGACACTATCTATTTTCCTTTATTATATACATAGACTAGTTAATTTATAACCCACGTATTACGTGTATATTTTTAATTAAATTTATTTATATAAAATGTATATGAGTAAAAATAAAAACATACAAAAATAATAATTGTGTTTATTTTTTATTATTTACAGATTAAAAAATATAGTATATTTATCTTTTTTAAAAATAGTAAATTGTATTTATCTTTTATTTTTTATAAGTTGTAATTATCTTTTTGGTGAATGTAGAGGTGACACGTGACATTTGATGTTTTCCTTTATTATACATAATAATAATAATTTCCACAACTAATTCAAATTTTTATATTTGGATCTAATTATGATTATTATGGATAATAATGATAGATATTTATTTTAGGTAAACATTAATTTTGAATGTTACAAAATCTAATTTATTACTAATTAATTAATGAAAAAATAAAGTCAAAATTTAATGCAATTAAGTTAAGGTGTTAAATTTGAAAAAAGAGATGGAAAAATAAAATTTTCTTGTATTGTAAAAGTGACATATGACATGAATTGTTTTGTTTTATTATAATATATACATGGGTTGATTTAGAAAATACATATATTTTATTTTTAATAAATTATTATAAAATTTATATATAATTAAAATAAAAAAAATTGAAAGCTAGTTAAATTAAAGATAAAAAATACTTAGTTGTTTGATATTAAATAAAAAACATTTATTATATTGTATTATTAAAAACATATAATATGTGTTTGCAAAAAAAATGTTTCTTTTAATTTTATTAAATTCAAATATGAAATATCAATGTAAGAAACAAAAAAAACTTCAATTATGTGAATGTGTATATATTTTGAAAATGATAAAATATAAAAATAGAATATCTGAAAATCAACAATCAAAATTTATCATATTCACAATTGAAGTTTTATCAATTAAATTTCAAATCTTGTTAGCAAAATAATTAACAAAAATGTTTAACTTTATTTACTACACTTCTACATTTAAATCTAAATTTTTACATTTGAATTTAACTATGATCATTAAGGATAATAATGACACATATTTATTTTAGGTAAATATTAATTTAATACTAATTCATTAATGAAAAAATTAAAATCAAAATTTAATGTATTAAGTTAAGGTAGTAAATTTGGAAAATGAATTAAAAAAATGGCATAGGTATAATTATTGATTTTAATTAAAGGTATAAGAGACATATCATAAATAATATACAATAACAATATTATCATTTGTCATATTTATTATTTAATAGTAGTTACTTTTTTAACAATTTGTAAAATATTTTATTTCTAATTATATATTTAATCGATATAATTAAAATTTTAATTTTACATAAAACATAATGCTTTTATATATATACAATAAACAAAATGTTATGAAACATAATTTTATTAATATTGTATCAGGTATACTTTTTTCTTTTTTAATATTGTTTGTATAATCTTTATTCATTTTTAATTTATTTTAACAAATTTATAAACACATAATTATTTTTAATTATACATATTAATAAGTTATGTAATATATGTAATTCACTATTTGGATGTATTTGAATTATATTCATAATAATAACAATAAATATTAGATGATGATTAATGTAATAAATATTGAATAATGATAATTTTTTATAGAGTTAATGATTTATTAATATTTATTATAGGTTTCAAAGATAATAAGTTATATTAATCTTTTATTTTATATATGTATTTAATACGTTTAATAAATTAATGTCTAAATAAATATATGGATATTATAATCTTGATTTGATTTTAAACTTATGAGTTGTATTTATCTTTATCTTAAAAATAAGAAGTTGTATTTATCTTTTGTGGTTTAACATGGAACTGAAACGTATGGATTTGATGTTCTCTTTTATTTTATATATATATATATATATATATATATATATATATATATATATATATATATATATATATATATATATATATATAATTTGGTTCTACGGCGTACCATGTGAAATCCGGAGTACCCAACGCACCATTCATCAACCACAGGACAAAAATATAGAGGAGGGGCATGATGGACATTCAACGCGGTTTCAGCTTCATTAAGGGAATGATCATTCACATTGGTTAATCATTCACATTAGTCAATTGGTCATTCACATTACTTAATTGATCATTCACAACACTTATTTAACTATTTATACTTCTTGTACACTTATTTGATCATTCACATTACTTAATTAACCATTCAAATTGCTTAATTGACCATTCACATTACTTAAATGATCATTCACATTACTTAATTAATCATTCACATTACTTAATTGACCATTCACATTACTTAAATACATTTAACATTAACGGTATGTAGAAGATGAAGTCTAACATTGTTGTTCTCGTCATTCATCGAATGTGAATGGACATTTACCTAATGTGAATGACCATTCACATTAGAAGATTGATCATTTACAAAACGTAGTTGACAATTAACAGGACTAATGTAAGGTGTTGATATTATTTCACCAATGTGAATGGTGAAATTTACTAATGTGAATGGCCATTCACATTAGTTGAATGATCATTCACATTGGTTGATGTTATTAATGTTTGATAGATTTGAGAATTTGAGCGTTACATGAATGACCATTGTTACTGTTTGTCATTAATCTTGTTACTGCTTGTTAGTAGTTGACGATGCACAGCATACATGTTGTGCTGATATGGTACAACCAATGTGAATGGTAAATTTCCTAATGTGAATGGCCATTCCCATTAGCTGAATGATCATTCACATTGGTTGATGTTATTAATGTTTGATAGATTTGAGAATTTGAGCGTTACATGAATGACCATTGTTACTGTTTGTCATTAATCTTGTTACTGCTTGTTAGTAGTTGACGATGCACAACATACATGCTGTGTTGATATGGTACAATCAATGTGAATGGTAAATTTCCTAATGTGAATGGTCATTCACATTAGCTGAATGATCATTCACATTGGTTGATGTTATTAATGTTTGATAGATTTGAGAATTTGAGCGTTACATGAATGACCATTGTTACTGTTTGTCATTAATCTTGTTACTGGTTGTTAGTAGTTGACGATGCACAACATACATGCTGTGCTGATATGGTACAACCAATGTGAATGGTAAATTTCCTAATGTGAATGGCCATTCACATTAGCTGAATGATCATTCACATTGGTTGATGTTATTAATGTTTGATAGATTTGAGAATTTGAGTGTTACATGAATGACCATTGTTACTGTTTGTCATTAATCTTGTTACTGTTTGTTAGTAGTTGACAATGCTCAGATTCACATGTTGTGCTGATATTATTTTACCAATGTGAATGGTCAAATAAGCAATGTGAATGATCATTTTAGTAAGGTGAATGATCAATTAAGTAATGTGAATGATCATTTAAGTAACGTAAAATGTTAATTAAGCAATGTGAATGATCATTTAAGTAATGTGAATGGTCAATTAAGTAATGTGAATGATCAATTAAGTAATATGAATGATCAATTAGTCAAATAATTATTGTGAATGATCAAATAAGTGTAAAACAATTGTAAATAGTCAAATAATTCTTGTTAATGATCAAATAAGTATTGTGAATGAATAACTAAGTAATGTGAATGATCAATTAACTAATGTGAATTATCAATTAATGTGAATGATGAATTAAGTAATGTGAATGGTCGTTGTAATTACTAAAATATCCTTCCAGCCAAAAAAAAGGGGGGCGCGCATGGAATTGCATTTTTTGATCACAACCATTGATTTATTTAATTTCTTGTGGCTTTGGATGGGTACCCTTGGTACACTGGATTTTTGAAGGGACTCTTTTGAACCTAAATCTATATATATATATATATATATATATATATATATATATATATATATATATATATATATATATATATATATATATATATATATATATATATATATATATATATAGATGGGATCATTGCAGAACCTAAATTTAGTGTAGAACTGTAGAACCAATATTGTCCATAGATTAGAATAATCTAATGGTCTTGATTAAAAGAGTTAAGTTTGGAATTAGTGAAAAAAAGATTGGTAATAGTGATATTTTAATTCTTGGAGGGGTAAAAAAGGAAAAGATTGGAAATAGCAAAAAGATTGACATTAGCAAAATAAATATCCTTTTTCTTTAAATTAAAATAACATTAATATTATTAATTTTTAAATCAAAAAAATTATACCATAAAAACGAGAATTTTATACTCTTTAAAACGAGACCGGTCATGATATATTTTTTTCGAAAAATTTTTACGTGTTTATTTTTCGTAAAAAAAAATTACCCAGACCACGATGCAATATATCATGGTGAGATAATGAGATCATTCGATATCGAATGAACACTTTGATATCGTATATTTAACGTCAATGCAACACTGCATATACGCTCATTATTAACAGAGCTAAAATAATAGTCACAATTATTAGTCAAAGTTGGTGGATTTAACGAGAACGGTTATGATATATATTTTTTATTTTTCGTAAAAAAAATTTTACCCAGACCACGATGCAATATATCATGGTGAGATCATGAGATCATTCGATATCGAATGATTACTTTGATATCGTATATTTAACGTCAATGCAGCGTTGCATATACGTTCATTACTAACAGAGCCAAAATAATAGTCACAATTAGTAGTCAAAGTTGGTGGATTTAAAGAGAACGGTTATGATATATACTTTTTTATTTTTCGTAAAAAAATTTTTTACCCAAACCACGATGCAATATATCATGGTGAGATCATGAGATCATTCGATATCGAATGAACACTTTGATACCGTATATTTAACGTCGATGCAACACTGCATATACGTTCATTATTAACAGATATAAATAATAGTCAAAATTAGTAGTCAAAGTTGGTGGATTTAACGAGAACGGTCATGGATATATTTTTTTGAAAAAAAATTTATGTGTTTATTTTTCGTAAATTTTTTTTACCCATACGACCATTCGATGTCGAATGAACACTTTGATATCGTATATTTAACATCGATGCAACACTGCATGTCCATTATATATTAAAAGAGTAAAAAAAAAAGTCAAAGTGGACAGTCAAACTTGGTAGGCTGCTATTAATTCAATGTTAATTGTATAATTACCATCTTATCCCTAGTGTTATATTATAATCTAATGGTTTAGATTGGTTCTATGGTTCTGCACTAAATTAAGGTTCTGCAATGATCCCAACCCTATATATATATATATATATATATATATATATATATATATATATATATATATATATATATATATATATATATATATATATATATATATATATATATATATATATATATATATATATGAGTTGTCATTAATCTGGACCATTTTCTTTTCATCCAATGTTCCAGAAATTCCAAATGATTTTCTAATTTTATATAATATAGATTAGACCGATAAATTAATATATGTTATAATATGATGTTCTGGACTATAACTCATGTATCGGCCCTACATATCATGTTAATGACCCATAATCTATAAATCATCCATCTATACTGTATAAAACAATATAAATCATCCCATTATTCGTCCACTCTTTTTCACATATCGATTAGTATTTAAATATAAATTGAAGAGGATAATGAAACTTTTGATATGGAAAAAACAAAATGTTGTCCCACGTGGTCAGTAAAACAATATACTAAAACGGTTTTTCAATCATTAAACTAAATAATAATAAAAAATTAAAGAATAAGGCTTTTTTTATCTCATAAAATGAAATTTGAAAAAATTAAAATTTATTTTAATGTATTCATATTTTACGATAGGAATATACAGTGAGCGTGATACTTGTACCATATTAAACCGGTACCAAACAGAAAATCCTAAAATCGAAATCATAAAAAATACTAAAACTGAATCTCATACGGAATACATAAATCTGTATTGGTACGGTACCTACGCGGTTCGATTATAGTACAATTCGAGAAAAATAATAAATTTACTAACCCCTAGTATTGATACCGGACGATACAGGTATCGAATCAAAACCAAAATCAAATAATACAAAAACCAAATTCTGTAACAAATACATAGATTGGTGTTAGTTTGGTACAGATATGATTCAGGAAAAATAACACATTATTCAGTAAATTTAAACTCTTTTTATGTTCATTTTACGAGTCAAACGATACCTATATCGAAACACTTATATGGCCACGAACAAAGACTAAAAACAGCTACTGCACTGCAGATGCTCTAAATTATGTGTTTTTGTAAACTTATTCACGTGACCATAAAAGTTAAAACTTATCTACAAAGACCGAAATAGATCCTATAAAATAAATTAAATAATATTTTAACGAGTAAAAAATCTATATTGCATTTAAAGAAAAGGATAAAAAATAAAAGTACCATGCATGTGAAAATAAATTTATTTATAAAAATGTAGCAAACACAAGAGCACCAAAACCAATAATCCTACCACCCCATTTGCTTTTAAGTTAACTTCTACAAAGGCAATATAAAAATTAAAATTATAAAAAAATAGGTGGAGTCCAGAGAGAAATTAAAAAGGGTGGGACCCATGTATATGATCAGTGGTACAGAGTGTGGACCCCACCACCATACCCATCTATGATTCAAACACATTATCACATCATGGACAAATCGTACCACAAATATATATAAATATAATAATGCTACAAAACACTAACACATGGGTAGGTCTCGTTTCTATGTATATGCACAATTTATTCATTGCATTTCATATATATATATATATATATATATATATATATATATATATATATATATATATATATATATATATATATATATATATATTCAGGTTCAAATAAATACCTCTAGAAATCAAGTGCACCCGAAGGTACCGACCTTAAAAAACTTTTTAAAATTTTTTTTTTCACATAACCATGTTTAGTTTAATGTTATACGCATGATATATGAATTTCACATAGATTCACACTTTCTGTGTGCTTAAAAATTATGTAAATGCTCAATGCATGTTTATGTGAATGGTCATTTCATACAATGTGAATGGTGTGAATGACCATTCATTTTTACCATTCACAAGATTTATGATATTACTACTTTTGAAAAAAAGTCTTATAATGTTGTATTATACATGTATATTCAAAAAAAATATGTCTGAATGATCATTCACATTAGGGTACGCTGGAATCTCATAGGTACGCTGAACCTGATTCTATATATATATATATATATATATATATATATATATATATATATATATATATATATATATATATATATAGGTTCAAGTGAGTATCACTCATTATGCAGCGTACCAAAAAGTACCACTCTTTAAAATAATATTTTTTCATGAACATGTTTTAATTAACACTAGTTTATAACCCACGTATTACGTGGATTTTTTAATTAAATTTATTTATATAAAATGTATATGAGTAAAAATAAAAACATACAAAAATAATAATTGTATTTATTTTTTTTATTATTTACATATTCAAAAATAGAGTATATTTATTTTTTTTAAAAATATTAAATTGTATTTATCTTTTATTTTTTATAAGTTGTAATTATCTTTTTGGTGAACGTAGAGGTGACACGTGACATTTGATGTTTTCCTTTATTATACATAATAAAATAATAATAATTCCACAACTAATTCAAATTTTTACATTTGGATCTAATTATGATTATTATGGATAATAATGATAGATATTTATCTTAGGTAAACATTAATTTTAAATGTTACAAAATCTAATTTATTACTAATTAATAAAAAAAATAGAGTCAAAGTTTAATGCAATTAAGTTAAAGTGTTAAATTTGGAAAAAGATGTGCAAAAATAAAATTTCATTGTATTGTAGAAGTGACATATGTCATAAATTCTTTTGTTTTATTATAATATATAGGTTAATCAACACATGTATTACATGAGTTGATTTAGAAAATAAATATTTTTTTTATATTTTAATAAATTATTATAAAACTTATATATAACAAAAATAAAAAAATTGAAAGCTAGTTAAATTAAAGATAAAAAAATACTTAGTTGTTTGATATTAAATAAAAAAATATTATTATATTGTATTATTAAAAATAGATAATATGTGTTTGCAAAAAATGTTTGTTTTAATTTTTATTAACTTAAAATATGAAATATCAATGTAAAAAATAAAAAAATTCAATTATGTGAATGTGTATATATTTTGAAAATGATAAAATATAAAAATGGAATATCTAAAAATCAACAATCAAAATTTATCACATTCACAATTGAAGTTTTATCAATTAAATTTTAAATCTTGTTAGTGATCGGGTTATAAATTACCGTGTTTATTAGGTGTAAAAGAGTTGTTTTTAGTAAGAAAATGTCGTAGAATGTGCTACTATTGAATATATTCTGTGCTTGTGCAGGTAAATAAAATCTAGTCTAAATTGGCGAAAAAAGGAAAGAAATCATAACAAAATTTTACAGTCAGGCGCAGAGAGGGGCGCAGCCCTGTGCCCAGACCAAGTGCTCCACAGAAAGAATTAATTTGCCAAAACTCAGATTTTACAGTCAAGCGCAGCGCAGGGAGGGGGGGGGGGGGGCGCAGGCCTGCGCCTACGGCTGCGCCCAACCTATTAAAATAATTTTCCAGCCGTTTTTAGGGTTTCCAGCTTTTTCCTATAAATACAAAAGTCAGAGATGAGAAAATGTATCGTTTTTTGGAGAGGAAAGCTGAAGAAAAAGACCCCGTTTGAGCGAACACAAGTACGAAGAGCACACGAGTCAAGCTACGACATTTGCTGTGAAGATGGATACACAACTCTGGAGTATTACACCAACAATGTCCGGCTAATCTCATAATAATAATTCTCGGAGGAAGCACAACGCTAAGTGTTTAATTTTATGAACGAATTCTTGCCGGTTCGGTTCCGGTTCTAGGATCGGGTTTTCGGTGCCACTCACATATTGGGACCGAATAAGAAAAAAATATATCAAATATCAAACATACATCACCTAATATTGCACCCAAATACCCAATTCATAATACCGAATATCAAATACCGAATCCCGAACAAAGTTTAACGTTTTAAAGTTACAAATACCGAATTTTAGCTAATTTATATATTCTGTTCAGGATCGGGATATTCGGGATAAATATGATACCAAAACCGAGAATACCGAATACCGAATTTTAGCTAATTTAAAAACCGAGTACCAAACCGAATATATTAATTCGGTATCGGTCGGTACCGGTTCGGGTTCGGGTAATGGTACCCGTCGCTCACCCTATATATATATACATATATATATATATATATATATATATATATATATATATATATATATATATATATATATATATATATATATATATATATATATATATAGGGGTGGGTTCAATGGAAAACCTTATGCATCGGAAAACCCGGGAACCACTTTATAGCCATTGGATCAGGTGATGCATCACGCGAGAATTTGGTGCATCACGCGCGAATTTGGTGCATCACGCGGGAACTGTGATGCATTTGTGGTGGTGCATGGAGGTTTTCCAAGGTTTTCTGATGCATGTTGATTTTCCATTGAACCCCCTCTATATATATATATATATATATATATATATATATATATATATATATATATATATATATATATATATATATATATATATATATATATATATATATATATATATATATATATATAAACACATAGATTTATGATCAAATGAGAAGCTAAATATAATTTGAGAAATGTGAGAAGTACTATGATTCATTTTTTTAAAATATTTATTCATCAATTTTTTAAATATGTATACAATTGATCATAAATTTTGGATTTAATAGATCATCAATTTATTATGTTTTTATGTTAATTTTGAAATTGTAAAGAATGAATCATGTGAAAGTAGTTTCTACCAATTCAATCAACAATATGCAAATAATAAGAACAATGAAAGTAATCAACACTGACCGAATGCTTCAATTGATGAACTGGATGATTACAAAATGATTGTCAGGAATGTTCGTATACAGTGCTGCTTTCTCAGACTTGAATGCGTACAAAAATGATTATCTTACAGATCTACTAATTTGGAAAGTCAAAGTTCCTATTTATACATTTACACAAACTATTAAGGAATTACACAAACAGACCCTACACTTTGTTTTTCATCAATTAAACATATTCTAACATTCTCCCCCTTTGATGAAAATAGCAAAGTCTTCAAACCGATAAGCCCAGCTTTTGCTCAAATCTTCTGATACTTTTACGATCCGAAAGCCTCCATTCGATTTTTGAAATAAATTCAACCATGAGTCTTCGGTCGTTAACAGATAGGGCTCCTTTCTTTGACTTTCTTTTCTGGTCTGCTGCAAGCTTCCCTTTCAAACCACTCATCACTTTAATCAAAGTACCATCAGAAAACTTGTTCAGCTCCACACTCCTCATAGCTCTCAACTTCTTATTCCGATCTTTATACATGACTGCTGGATGCTTCACCATGATAACTTGAAATTCTTTCAGCTCACCAGCAAATTTGATATCTCTGTGTGGTGCTGTCATGTTGATCTTCCTCATGCCTCTTTCAACCCCAATCTGTAGATCTTGCACTGACATTAATACCAATTTGGTATGCATAAAATGAAACAGTGTCTTTAGTGCAAATCTACAGTGTTCATTTCTTTTGTTTCTGCACAGTTCATCAAAAAGATCTTCAATATCTACCAAGTGCATGTTGAACATGTCAGCTTCCGTGAATACATAAGTGTTTCCATCTGATCTTGTGACTGTGAATTTCGGATAGAAAACCTTAACAAATCTTTCTTTTTCAATCTTCACAAGGTCAACAATTCTGAATTCACTTTTAACCTTCTCAACCTCCTGGGTTTTGTTTCTCAGAAAACTGGCATAGTTAACCAGATTGGGCATGTTAGGCTCTAGTACTTTAAATAACTTGTGGAATGAACAAGGAGCTTGCTTCTTGCAAAAGATCCGTTTCTCCAGAATATCTTCAATATACGGCATCTTGTTCCTTTTTCTGATAAATTCAGCAGATCTGTTCTCTGGAGGTTCAAACCTTTTCACCTTCTTCTTACTTATCTCATCCTGATTCAACAAAGTTAGCATGTCTTGAATCTCCCTCTGTACCACTTGTTGTGCTTGAAATCTAAGTCTGTGTTGTTTCTCAGATTCATCAGCAAGCACATACTCGTTGAAAAATCTATCCATGACTTCAACTTCATTCAACACAACCTTTTCTTGAGCCATACTGCTCTCAACATGAAATTCTTCAAACTCTTCTTTAACTTGTACAACAACCTCAGGCTTTTCAACCGTTGGTGTTGATTCAACATCCTTCATAATTTCCTCAACTAACACTTCCTCTTCCTCAATTCTTTCGGCTCTAAAATCTACATCAGTCAAAGCAATTATGTCATCATCTTCAGACACTTCAATATACTCCTCTCTTTCTTCTCCTGTCTCTTGAATACTTAGCTCTTTATCTTTCTCTTGAACGTCTTCATCTGAATCAATATACTCAATAAACTGATAAATATCGGACTGAGTGCTCAAAGGAACTGGAACATCTTCATAAAGAATCAATCCCAGCTCTCTCTGTTCACTAGCAGATTCTTTAGATCCCCCGGCTTCTCTCTCCTGAGCTTCCGGCTCCTTCTCTGGATATGTTAGCATTAATATCCCCGGCGTTGGTTGATCAAGCTTTCTCCTCTTCTCCCCCTCATGAGGAGCATCATCGGAGTCTTCATCATGCTCATCATGTTTCCTCTTGGACGAGGAAGCTTGAGCCTTGCAGGTTTCTTCTACTGCAGCCACTCGTTCTGAAAGATTACCCAACGCCGTTACCACAGTATTTTCCAGGCTGATCATACGTTCTCGCATCTCATCAAACTGCTCAAAAACAAAATCTTTCAACTCTTCCTTCAACTCTTCTATAGCTTGATTTGACTCATTTTGCTTAACAGACTCCTCTGCAACATCCTTTCCCTTCAAAAATTTCTGAATGTTTGTCATTTGAGCCATTACCTCAGCTAGTTGATTAGATACATGCGTGTTTACTCCAGAAACAACTTCATTCAAGGCTTTTGTCAATGTTGACTCAGTCACAAACGGGGATAAATTCACCACTGGGTCACGTAGACTTCCAGTTGACACAACAGTCGAACTTGTATAAAGAACTTCTGTGTGGCCAGTGCTCAGAGTTGGTATTGGCGTTTCTCTGACTGGACTTCCACCCTCTTCAAGTGACGGAGCAACAAATGCTTCCGTTACTAAGGGTGTTCCGGTGGGAACACTAAGTTCAACCACACTCACTTCAACAAATGAAGTGGACTCAAGTGTCCTAGACGGTATATGAGCTAGACTCAGTGATTCAAACGAAGCCGTACACACGGGCAATTGTGCACTTGTTTCAATATCCATCAAGTCCAAGTGACTTTCGGATAGATTTTGTGGTTCATCCCTATGTTCAATTGAAACAGTCTCCTGTTGAGAGGAGACTGAGTGGATAGGTGGGTGTGCAATCGTCAGTGGGATACTGACTTGTTCAATGCTAACTCTCATAGGAGAGCTAACAGTGGATGTGGTTAATTCCCGGCTTTCTAGGCTTAGGGTATCCCTCACACTCTCTTCAGCTATTTGTACAATATCAATCATCATTCCCCCTCCCTCATGATGATCACCTCCATCATCACCATCATCATCATCATCATCTCCGTCTCCCTCTTCTTCTTGAATATCAGACAATGTCCTTTCAGAATCTGACTTTTCGACTTCTTCCTCACCACCCCTCACACTACCTTCTCCCTCACTCTCAGAATGGGCAACCTGAACTTCAGCCCCTTGCTGAGGTTCCTTTATCCTTAAAGCTCCTGGGCTAAGAGATCCCGATTCCTGGGTCTCTATCGGAGCATGATCTATTCTATATAACCTCACATTTTCACTCTCAGGATCTGCATACTTCAGTAAATATTCAGGAATCGGCATGATATTCGTATTAGGGGAATCCGGCACTTCATGCAAACTCATCATGACATAGTCTGGGCATCTCTGAGAATTGGCTCGCTTTGGAATATTTTCATTGGCCCTTAAGATCCCTCGGATAAGAATCTGTATAAACCGCTGAAGTGGAACGAACTTCCTTGCTCTATTTGTAGTTTTAGCCAGTACTATCTCCTTTAGATCCTCCCAGATACACAGAGCATAATCATAATGCTTATTGAAAGCAATTCCATGAAAGATTCGTAGACAGTGAATGCTACATCCGTCTATACCTGTATGCTTAGATGTCATACATCTATTGATGATCCCAAATAATGTGTACCATTCGCCATTTAATCCATTTCGATGAAATTTGGAGCTCTTCGGAAGTGGCTTTGAGTAGCCTAGGCAGATTAAATCATGAACCAGCTCTTCATCAGAAATAAAATCTTCAAAGTCTGCCAACTCTGGGAAGTTCACAGTGTCAATACGTCGCGGAAGAAATAGATTGTGACGTAGTCTTGCAAGAGTGATTTTCGTCTTGAACTGATCAATTGTCACTTTAAAATGATGATTTCCGTCAGTAGGAACAAATTTGACAGTGTGCCAAAATTGTTGTAAATATACTTGTGGAATAGACGGTGTGTACTGAAGCAGATAACCGAGTGGATGACCTTTCAGAATGTCCACAATTATAGGATGGCTTACTTTAATAACTTTGGTATCTAAACGATGGTTATTGTCACGGAAAGGAAGGCAATGTTTTGGTTTTACAAGCTAGTTATCTGGGATAATATGTGTTTGTGATGAACGGGCCACTGAGGTAGATCTGACTGGGGTAGATACAAGAGTATGGTTTGATGATGACTGGGCATCAGAGGAATTTGAGTTCTGGGATTGCACTGGGGATGCCATTTGAACACTTGTAAACACAAATAACATCATGTTAGTCATATCATGTACTCAAATGACAACCTTCAAAATGTAGAAAAAATTGTAACATTTTAGCAGAAATTGCAAAAACTTGTGATTTTCTTTTTAAAGCATCGGGATTCCTGACAATAATTGAAAATTATTGAAAGGACTCCAGAGTCAATCGTTTAGAGACCAATGTTAGAAAAACACAAATTTATAACAATTTCTTTAAAAATGTGACATTTTTCTTAAAACATAAAAATTCCACACTTAGAAAAATTTTCTGCTGAAACTCGAATGAAACTGTACTTTTCTCGAATCATGCTTGAACAATGTCGGATGACACATGAGACAACTCGAATAAGCCTAGAGACAACTCGAATGATGAGTCTATGAAACTCGAATATATCTATATACAACTCGAATGAAGTTTGACTCAACTCGAATAAGTCTTGAAGTTTCTCGAATGAAGACATGTAAAACTCGAATGATATATGTCCTAAACTCGAATAAGCTTTAAGTACTTATGTTCTGAAAATTTTCTAAAAGTGTTACACACACTTGTCAACTCGCATAAAGCATAAATCTTTCTCGAATGTAATGTATATTAAACTCGATTAACTCAGTTTAATATACATCAACTCGAATGAGTCATGATGCAACCCGAATTACTCACAGAATAAACTCGAATTACTCACAGATGAAACTCGAATTACTCACAGATGAAACTCGAATGACTCATGTATGCAACTCGAATGATGCTTTATTCGAGAAATGTCTTTTTATTTTTCTACAAGTCTAAAACACACTGAATTTATGAATTTAAGTTCAGGGATGTTTTTCAATGTTTTAAAACTTGTACCCCCTCGAAAATGTATTTTAAACACATTTGTGTTACTGAACTTTGAACAAAAACAACTTTAAAGTTGTTAAAAATTCACATTTCAGTTTATTCAAGAACTCGAACTATTTTATTGAAAAAATCGATGATTCTGTTTGTGTGATGCAAAAATGACTTATGAAATAGCAGATTCAAAGTCATAATGCCAATACGAACAACATCACACCATTAATTTCTGTTTCATGAGTAAATCACATTATTTGCCATTAACGATGAAGAACACAAAAATAAAAAAACAAGAACAGATTTTCATACGGAACTAATACACTGAAAATTTAAACAAACTATACTGAAATAATAGAATGAATACAAACCTTTTACTCACAAGTTTGATTAAAAAATGTCGGTTGTGGGTTTGAGGTTTCTTTGAAACGAAGAAAGCTTGTGGAAGAAGATGAAGTTTGAATTTTCCGGAAAAAGTAATTTTGAACTTGAAAATTCAAATTTATATTCAAATTTTACCCGGCCCACTTTATTTTTCAAATTTTCAAACAGTCGGCCCATGTTTTAAACCAAATTAGCCCACAAACTACCTTTTCAATCAAAAATTGTGAATAAAAAAAATTTTTAATTTCAAAAAAAAATTTTAACTGCACACAAAACAAAAACAAAAACAAAAAATTTTAAAATGGACTAAAAAAAATCCACACTGACAAAAAAAATTTCACATAAACATCACAAAAAAAAAAATGAAAACACACACAAAAAACAAAAAAAAATTAAAAGCATTAACAAAATGCATTTGCTCCCCCTTGAATTTCTGAAAGTTGCTCCCCCTCAACTGAATATTCAATTTATCAGCTTTGCTCCCCCTACAAAATATCAGATAAATTTTTATCAGATTTATTCAAAATCAGATAAATTTCTTTTCTGCTCCCCCTGTACATGACAATCCAGATCTTGTTAAATTCCAAAGAATATAAACTTTTTATGATTCATGAATTTAACATCAGATAAAAATCACTAAGAAACATTGAAAATTTTAAAATTATATTTTGAAACTACTGAATTATTAATTCTTAACGATTCAACATACCTAATTTGTATACCAAAAAATTAAACTGCTTTTCATCTAACGCTTTGGTAAACAAATCAGCTAGTTGATATTCAGTAGGAACAAAATATAATTCTATATTTCCATTTTCTACATGATCTTTTATGAAATGATACCGAATGTCGATGTGTTTCGTTTTTGAATGTTGCACCGGATTTGATGCAATAGCTATTGCGCTCTGAGAATCACAGTATATTGGAATTTTCTTTGGTGTAAACCCGTAATCACGCAGTTGGCTTTTCATCCACAACACCTGAGAACAGCATGAAGATACAGCAACGTACTCTGCTTCAGCTGTTGACAATGAAACACAATGTTGTTTCTTGGATGACCAACATACGGGTTTGTCACCTAAGAACTGTACTGCTCCTGACGTACTCTTTCTGTCCATCTTATCACCTGCGTGATCAGCGTCAGAAAAAGCAGTCAGATTAAATGAAGTTTCTCTAGGATACCACAAACCAAGATTTGGAGTTCCTTTGAGATATCTTAAAATTCGTTTGCAGCTGTTAAGTGTGATTCTTTAGGATTTGCCTGATATCTAGCACAAACACACGTAGCAAACATAATATCTGGTCTACTGGCTGTTAAGTACATTAATGACCCAATTATTCCTCGATAATGAGTCACATCAACAGGTTTCCCTGAGATGTCCGCATCGAGTTTGGATTTTGAATCCGGAGCCATGGGAGTTTTCATAGGAGTACTATTGACCATGTTAAATTTCTTTAACATGTCTTGTATATATTTTGACTGATTGATAAAAATACCATCAGTTAATTGTTTTACTTGTAATCCTAAGAAAAAATTTATTTCTCCCATCATGCTCATTTCGAATTTTTGGGACATTAAAAATGCGAATTTCTTACAAAATTTTGGATTTGTAGACCCGAATATTATATCATCTACATATATTTGAATGACTATGATATCCGACCCCTGACGTTTTATAAACAGGGTTGTGTCAACTGCACCTTTTGTAAATCCACATTTCAACAGATATGTTGAAAGTGCATCATACCAAGCACGAGGTGCTTGTTTAAGGCCATACAGTGACTTATCCAAAATATATACATGATCAGGTTTCGAAGGATCAGTAAACCCTTCGGGCTGATATGTATATACTTCATCTGTTAGCTCCCCGTTTAAAAACGCAGTTTTAACATCCATTTGATATACTGTAAAATTTTTATGAGCAGCAAAAGCTAAAAACATTCTAATAGCTTCAATGCGTGCAACGGGTGCAAACGTTTCGTCATAATCAATCCCTTCTTGTTGGCTGTATCCTTTGGCCACGAGACGAGCTTTATTCCGAATAATGACACCATGTTCATCTTTCTTGTTCTTGAAGATCCATTTCGTGCCTATTATGGATTTGTCTTTTGGGCGCTCAACAAGTCTCCAGACCTTTAACCGTTCGAACTGGTTGAGTTCTTCTTGCATCGCCACAATCCAATCAGCATCCAGAAGGGCTTCTTTTACATTTTTGGGCTTAATCTTACTCAAAAAATTTGAAAATAAGCATTCATTTATAGTAGCCCTTCTGGTTTGGACTGACGCAGATGGATCACCAATGATGTTTTCAATTAGGTGATTTCTTGTCCACTTAACAGTATGTGGAAACGGTTGTATTGGGTCTTGGTCGGGATTGATATCTAGATATGGTTCGGGAGTTACTTCAGATGTTGTAGGTGGAACATCTGAGGTAGGAGCTTCTGACTGTTCAGAAGTAATGGGGGTTTCAGAAGAATGTGGAGGTTCAATTGGTTGTACAATCTCAGTAGTTGACTGCACATTTGCTGTTGAAGCTTCTCCAGTTTCTTCTGAACTTTGTTGTTGAGAAAGATCTGAAACTATGACTGGATCTTCAGTAATCCTGTCAGGCACCAAATTTTGAATATTAGTTTTGGGCTTTTCAAAATACTCGTCATTAAAATTCTCAAACAACTTATTTAATTCAGAATGTTCAGCATTTTGTCCATTTGACTCCAATGAAGTCTGCATATTAGGTTCGGGTCCTGAACTGGTGTGTTCAGAAGCCATTACCACTCCTTCGTCGAATTTAACATTTACGCTCTCGTTGACTGTCTTGGTTCTCTTGTTGTACACTCGGAAGGCAACCGACTCCTTTGAATACCCGATGAATATTCCTTCATCTGCCTTTTGATTAAACTTTCCAAGGTTGTCTTTATCGTTTAGAATTAAGCATATGCAACCAAAGACATGGAAAATTTAATATTATGTATTCGTTTATTAATCAGTTCATAAGGAGTCTTTCCTAATCTTTTATTTATTATTGAACGGTTTTGTGTGAAACAAGCTGTTGCAACCGCTTCTGCCCACAAGAACAAT
The DNA here is from genome assembly GCA_020465985.1 of Centrapalus pauciflorus. NCBI lineage: Eukaryota > Viridiplantae > Streptophyta > Magnoliopsida > Asterales > Asteraceae > Centrapalus > Centrapalus pauciflorus. The sequence goes on from JAANYP010001261.1 coordinate 118,588, forward strand.
GGTAAATTGGAGTAGGCCAACATCGTCCTAGCTGATTCCACTAGTGTCCGATTTCTTCTTTCAACGACACCGTTTTGTTGTGGAGTTCGAGCAGCTGAGAACTAATGTGTAATTCCTACTGAATTCAAGAACGAGTCAAATGATTTGTTCTTGAACTCTGTTCCGTTGTCTGAGCGGATTGTCTGAATTGTGAGTTGCAACTTTACTTGTATTTTCCGGATGAAGTCTATGATGGTTTCGGTTGCATCTGATTTGGATCTCAGGAAAAACACTCATGTGTATCTTGAATAGTCATCAACTATCACCAATACATATCGTTTCTTATTTATGCTTTGTACTCTCATTGGTCCACACAAATCCATATGCAATAACTCCAGTGCTCTTATGGATGAGTGTTCTGTTTTGGATTTGTGTGTGGCTCTTGTCATCTTTCCTTTTTCACATGCCGCACATAATTGCTCTTTTTGGAATTTGAGCGCCGGCAGCCCTTTAACTAACCCTCCTTTTGCTAGGTTGGTCAGCTCATTGAAGTTCAGATGTGAAAGGCGACGATGCCACAGCCATGCTGTTTTAGATGTAGCTTTTGACAATAAGCAGACATCTTTCTTCAGATTGATCGAGGCTAAATCAATGGAGTACAAATTTGTTTTCCTGTTTCCTGCTAGAATCTCTTTTCCTTCTGCGGATCTGATGCTGCACCGATTGGCTTTGAAGTTGACTTCTAACCCTTTATCACACAATTGTCCAATACTAAATAGATTGTGTCCAAGACCATCAACATAAAAGACCTTTTGGATGGTGATTTTGTCATACTTCAGACTTCCGTATCCTTTGATCGGACAAAACTGATCGTTTCCAAATCTAACCGTCCCACAGAACTTTTCTATAAAGTCCGTGAGTGTGTCTCGTTGTCCGGTCATATGTTTGGAGCATCCAGAGTCAAGGTACCAGACATGGTTTACCTATAAAACGAAGTAGCACATGAGGTACCCACTTGTAGTTGGGTACTTTTGTTTTAGGTAAATCATGCATAGTATCATTTGTTTTTCTAACTGATATGGCTTTTAGCTTATCATTTGAAGTTATTATAGGTACCCATTTTTGAACTGTTCTTTTGGGTATCCACTTTTGTACAATTCGCGGTGGAATTGTTTTTGAAATAATTTTCTTTGGAACCCTTTTCTGTTCATAAAATGGGTCCTTTTTCTTTGGTTGCCATACGAGCTTATTATATTTCACAGTTTCAGGCTTACAAACACAAGAATTCAAAGCAATTAATTTCGTTCTTGAAAACTTAATACAAGAATTATTAACAAGTTTATCATTATTACAAACAGAATGTTCAATTTTGCTATTTCTATCTGTAACAATTTTTTCTTTCACGCGTCATTCTTGTTTTATAATCTTGTTTTTCTCTTCTCTTTTCTTCTTTCGCCATACTTGTTTTCTCGAACCGTTCACAATGATATCTGGCATAAAAGAAGTATGAGAATTAGTAGATTTAGAAACTCGTTTTTTCTGTAACTTTTTCATACCTGTTGAAGATTTGACTTTACGTGCAATAGAGTCCGTTGATGAAGATGATTCACCCTTTTCAAAACTAGGAGACTGAACAAAAAGTTTTGTTTTCTCCTTCTTTTGTTGTACTGATGGTGAATTTTCAGATGGTTTTAAAGAATCTGTAGACATTCTTTGGAGAATTTTAACAGGTTCTTTATTACCATTTGATTGTTTGTTAGTCAAAGGTTTGATAAATTCACCAATTTTACCAAACATTTGATCTAATGAATTATCATCAGAGTGCATGTACAGATCAAATTCTTTCTCTGAATTTATAGAATCTAGAGAAGTAGATGAATGTGGATCAGACACATTTATGTTTTTATACTTGTCTTGCAACATTTGTTCCATTTTTAGTAATTCAGACTTGAGAGTTCCATTCTCTGTCTCAAAACTTTTAATTTTCAATTCTAAATCAGAATTTATCTGTTCTAAAATTGAATTTGGTAAATATAGTTTTTGAGACTGAGTTGGTAATTCAGACAAATCCTTTTCAGAATAAGTTTGAATGTACTCTTCTTTAGTATCAATAATGTTGCTGGTTTCATTTATCTTGGTATAATCACCATAATTTTGCATTTTGTCTGATCGTAATCTTTTTATCTCTTCGCTAGATTCTACTTCGTCAGAAGCTTTCATGAATGTCATTTTTAATCCTAAATTCATGTATCTGACATCATATAGTGTTGGTGAATTTGATATAGCTTTTGTCAGATACTTAGGATTTTCCCAACCAATACCAGATTTAGAGTTATAAAACTCTGTATCTTTTGGTTGATTTAAATATATTGTTTATCTGTTTGCCCTCTTTTAATAAATTCATCCTCCATCTTTTTTATTTTCTCATAAAGTTTAGTTCTTTCTTCAAATATGGCATGATATTTTACAGAAAAGTTTGAGGCTTCTAACTCAGCTATTCGCAGACTTTCTTGTAAATCAGATATTTTGTGATTCAGATTAAGTATATTGCTTTGAAGTTCTTTTTCCTTATCTTGTAAGTCTGAGACAGCTCGTAAAGCTAATGCTTTATCTTTGGAAAAGTCTAGAACTAAATTGTGTTCATTTCGAAGTTTGTTTTCCAAAGAATGAACATTTTTCTTTTCTGCCTTTAAGGATTTTTCAAACTTTTTAAGCATAAAGGCCATATTAGTTAGTTTTTCTTCTAAGATGCATGATTCATCAATATCAGAGTCTGAATTAGAATTTACCTCCGGTCTTTCTGAATCATCTGAGTTTTCAGACTCTGAATCTTCCTCATTTTCAGCTTCATTTTGGCCAGTTGCCATTGATGCAACTTCTTCTGTTGCTTCCTCTTCATCAGAATCAGATTCTCTCCTCTCTGCATCCTCTTCATCAGTCAGTCCAACCCACACCTCATCTTCAGCTATCATAGCTGATTCACTCAGTTCAGATTCATTGAAAATTTCTGACTTTAGACAAATATGGGCATCTTCATCCAAGATATCATCGTCTTCTGATAACTGTAACCAATGATCATCCTCCGCCATAAGAGCTTTGCCTGACTCTTTCTCTTTGGCTAAGAGGGCCTTTCTTGTATAGTAGTCTGAATTTTTGACTACAGGAGATCTGCATTCCCGGGCATAGTGACCTGGTTTTCCACAGTTATAGCATTTCTGTTCCGACTCTTTCTTGGCTGATTTTTCTGACTTCTCAAATTTATCAGTCTTTCGTGCACTACTCTCTCCAGATTTCTCATACTTATCTTTTTTCTCAATTTTCCTTGAACCTGTTTTATAGCGCATCTTGTTGTTTGTTGGCTTTCTGTAAAATTTCTTCTGAAATGCTTTTGTAAGCAAAGCCATTTGCTTTTTCATCTCTTCAATTTCTGAATCAGCAGATGAATCTAAAGGATTCTGATTCAGAAGATGTGCTACTGATTACTGCTCTTTTTTCCTTTTTCAGCTTGTATTTATACTTTTTCTCCGCCAGTAGAGCTAGTGGATCAGCAGTTTCTTTTTCCGCTTTCTTCTTTCCAGATATTTTCCTCAATACAACTTCTTGGTAGTTGTTGAGGTTTTCAAATAGCATATGAAAATCCATCTCCTCAATATCTTTCGTTTGTTGGATGATCATAGCATATTTTTCCCATTCTGGATTTAGAACATTTAAAAATTTGACATTGATGTCCAAGTTGGACTTTGTCACTCCGTTTTTTTTACTTCACTTACCAGATTCACAAATCTGAGGTAAGTGTTTTCCAAAAGTTCACCTTCACGAGCTCTAAAGTTCTCAAACGTCATTAGGCTATTCCTAGCCCTATTTGTAGCAGCTCTGTCTGATCCCCTCATGATTTTGCATACTTCATCCCAAATGGACTTAGCAGTCTTTGTATTTGTCAGACAAGTGTAGATATCATTGGGGATTGATATCAACAATAGTTTTCTGGCAGTCTTGTCCCCTAACTTTCTCTTTTTCTGTGCCTCTGTCAGATTTGTGACCTCAACAGTCCTCGGTGGTATCGGGGGATTGCCAGTTGGTACTCCTGGGATCGTTTCCATAAATATTGCTGGTCCTTCAGTTAAAGATTTCAGCATTTCTTCAGACAAATCATGGAAACTGATAAATTCAAGAAACCGCTCCCGCCATTGAACATATTCTCCCCTGTATAAGATTGGGGGTTTGGTTTCTGATCCCATAGCCAGTGCGTCTTTAGACATGTTGATTGATCTTTGGGAAACTTGACCAAGATCTGATGAACTCCGAATGAGATTGAAAAATTTGATCACACCTTGAAACACAGATTAGTACGAAATCTACAACACAATGACTTGTTAGTAGCAATAAGCAACTTAACTCAGACAGTGAATTGTGTTTTGATTAATGTGTGTGTCAAACTTGAATGATTCTTGTGTTATGAGTGAAACTTGAATGAATATAGTGTACAACTCGATTGAGTTTATGGTAAAACTCGATTGATTCTTTTACCAAACTCGAATGATTCTTTTTAGAGAAACTCGATTGAGTTTAGGATCAAACTCGAATGAGTGTTTGATCAAACTCGAATGTATTTTGATCAAACTCGAGTGAGTATATTACAAAACTCGAATGTCTTATATAAAACTCGAATGAGTCTTATACAAAACACGAATGAGTCTTATACAAAATGTATTTTGATCAAACTCGAATGTATTTTGATCAAACTCGAGTGAGTATATTACAAAACTCGAATGTCTTATATAAAACTCAAATGAGTCTTATACAAAACACGAATGAGTCTTATACAAAACTCGAATGAGTCTTATACAAAACTCTAATGAATCTTATATAAAACTCGAATCAGTCTTATATAAAACTCGAATGAGTCTTATATAAAACACGAATGAGTCTTATATAAAACTGGAATCAGTCTTAGATAAAACTCGAATGAGTCTTATATAAAACTATTTGTTTTGTTCTAAAACTCGATTGTGTTTGTTCTGAAATTCGAGTTTGTTAACAAAATGTTGTCAACTCGAATATCACAAGTTGTCAACTCGAATGACAAGTTTGTCAACTCGAATATTAGTTATACACAACTCGAATAACTAAGGTAATCAACTCGATTAACTAGGGTACTCAACTCGATTAACTAAGGTATTCAACTCGAATTACACACAGGATGTGTATATTTCGAGTTTCTTAGTATTTTCAGCTTTTTCAAGTCTGAAATTCAGATTAAAACCAAATTTTACCCAATTTCACTCAAATTGTGATCGAAGGTAAGGTTTTTGAATACAAACACTTTTGTGTTAAACACTTTTGTGCAAAAATGGATCTAAGTCTGAGTTTTTCAATAGAACAGTAACCGTTTTTACACTTTTCAGAATTTCAGAAAATTGCCTAGATCTTTTTCTGTGTTTTGAAAATCAAATCAAGTTTATATTCAATTGATTCGTCTATGAATCCTTAACCTTCGATCCAATTATCACTGACATGGATCAACAGAATCAAAACCCTTAGTGATTTTAGGGTTTTTCCGAAAAGAATGCTCAAGAACAGTAACCGTTTTTCGAAAAATTCAATCTCAAATCGAAAAAATTCACCCCTAGTGCTCTGATACCAATTGTGAAAGTAGTTTCTACCAATTCAATCAACAATATGCAAATAATAAGAACAATGAAAGTAATCAACACTGACCGAATGCTTCAATTGATGAACTGGATGATTACAAAATGATTGTCAGGAATGTTCGTATACAGTGCTGCTTTCTCAGACTTGAATGCGTACAAAAATGATTATCTTACAGATCTACTAATTTGGAAAGTCAAAGTTTCTATTTATACATTTACACAAACTATTAAGGAATTACACAAACAGACCCTACACTTTGTTTTTCATCAATTAAACATATTCTAACAAATCACAAAATTTAAAAATAAGTGAAATAACGTACAAATAAGTAAATCAATAGTTAATCATAGTGTTTCTAATACTTATCAAGATATATTTACCTTCTCATGATAACCTAAGATTCGTCAATTTTTTTAAAAAAATATAAACAACATATCATAAATTTTGGATAAATAAATCAACAATTCATTAGTGTTTCTCATACTTCTCAATATATATTTAGCTTCTCACGATAACCTAAGGATATATATATATATATATATATATATATATATATATATATATATATATATATATATATATATATATATATATATATATATATATATATGGGGAATGGTTCTATTGGTAACCATAAATATTGTGAGAACTTAAGAACCTTTTATGACCTTTGGATTAATAGAATCAATAATTGATATATTGGATGACAATTTTGTAATTATTTAGAACTTTGATAGTGGAGAATCTTGAAAATATGTGAAAATGATATTTTTGGAAGAAAAAAATCTGTTTTTTCTTTTTCTCTCTCTAAGTTTTTTTTTTCATCCTCATTTTATTTTTCTTTCATGAAAATTGATTTTTATAGTAAAAGATGTTTTTTATAAAAAAAAAAATATTTTTTCTATATAGAAAATTATTACATTGCTAAAAAATTAATGTATTTTATATATAAATATTATGTGTCCATATAGAATGTTTATATAGAATTTTTTTCTATATAGAATATGTTACCGAACATATTCTATGTACAATCTACGTAAGATGTCATGCAATCTACGTAGAATAACATGCAATCTACGTAGAACGACATGCAATCTACGTAGAATAACATGCAATCTACGTAGAATGTCGTGTAGAATGTCATATATTCTACGTAGATTACATGATAAAATATATAAAATAACACATTGAAACAAAAAAAAATGAGATTTCATTTAGACATTTTATCAAACACTTGGTATGGAACTGATATAAAATATACCAAAAAGACATTGAATAATAATGTTAATCTACATAAAAATATATAGAAATGTATAAGAAACATAAAAATATATAAAATATATAAGAAACATAACAATGTACATAGATTATGTGTGATTTTTTACAAGCAGTCTTGTATTATATTCTATGTAGATTATCATGTAAAACATCTAATAACTATTACATTCATTATAAATCTAATATCTTACAAATAATCTTCATTATAAAACATGGAAAATGAATCTGTCATAATCTATGTAGAGTATCGACGAACATATTCAATGTACAATCTACGTAGAATGGCATGCAATCTACGTAGAATGACATGCAATCCACGTAGAATGTGGTGTAGAATGTCAAGTATTTATATATTTTACGTAGATTACATGATAAAATATACCAAAAACACATTAAAACAAAAAAAAGAAGATTTCATTTAGCCATTTTATCAAACACTTGATATGCAACTGATATAAAATATACAAAAAACACATTGAATAGTAATGTTAATCTACATAAAAATATATAGAAATGTATAAGAAACATAAAAATATACGAAATATATAAGAAACATAACATTCTACATAGATTATGTGTGATTTTTTACAAGTAGTCTTATATTATATTCTATGTAGATTGTCATGTAATCTACGTAGATTATCATGTAAAACATCTAATAACTATTACATTCATTATAAATCTGATATGTTACAAATAATCTTTATTATAAAACATGGAAAATGAATATGTCATATTCTATGTAGGGTATCCACGAACATATTCTATGTACAATCTACGTAGAATGTCGTGCAATCTACGTAGAATGTCGTGTAAAATGTCAGGTATCATATACTCTACGTAGATTAAATGATAAAATATAACAAAAACACATTGAATAGTAATGTTAATCTACATAAAAAGATATAGAAATACATAAGAAACATAAAAACATATGAAATATATAAGAAACATAACATTCTACATAGATTATGCGTGATTTTTTACAAGTAGTCTTGTATTATATTTTATGTAGATTATCATGTAATATACGTAAATTATCATGTAATCTACGTAGATTATCATGTAAAACATCTAATAACTATTATATTCATTATAAATCTAAAATTTTACATAAAACATGGAAAATGAATCTGTCATATTCTATGTAGAGTATCGACGAACATATTCTATGTACAATCTACGTAGAATTGCATGCAATCTAGGTAGAATATCATACAATCTACGTAGAATGACATGCAATCTACGTAGAATGTCATGCAATATACGTAGATTGTCGTGTGAAATGTCAAATATCATATATTCTACGTAGATTACATGATAATGTATATTATATGATAATCTACATAGATTACATAATAATCTAGGTAGACTATATATGATAATCTACATAGATTATCTTGTCATGTCATGCAATCTACGTAGAATGTCATCCAATCTACGTAGAATGTCGTGTAGATCGAATGTTAAGTATCATATATTCTACGTAGATTACATGATAAAATATACCAAAAACACATTGAAAAAAAAAAAAGAAGATTTACTTAGACATTTTATCAAACGCTTGATATGCAACTGATATAAAATACACCAAACACACATTGAATAGTAATGTTAATCTACATAAAAAAATATAGAATTGTATAAGAAACATAAAAATATATGAAATATATATAAGAAACATAACACTCTACATAGATTATGAATAGTAATGTTAATCTACATAAAAAGATATAGAATTATATAACATTCTATATAGACACATAATATTTATATATAGAATATGTTAATTTTTTAGCAATAAATATTTTTCTATATAGAAAAAAAATACTTTTTTTAATAAAAAACATTTTTTACTATTAAAATCAATCATCATGAAATAAAGTGAAAATGTAAATGAAAAAAAAAAAGCAAGAGAGAGAAAGTGAAAAAAAAGATGCATACAATAAAAAAAGTGGAGAAAGAAAGATAATATTTTTTATTCAAAAAATACCCTTTTGATCCAAGGGTGGAGAGAGAAAGATAATATTTTTAAGGGAGAATTTCATATATATCCTTCCAAAACTTCATAATATCATATATACCCAACCTAAAATTTTAATATCATATATATCCCTCCTAAACATTATAATATCATATATACCCAATTTTAATTATTAATATCATATATATCCCTCTTAAACATCGTTAATATCATATATACCCAAATTCATTAATTTAATTATTTTTAAAACATTTAAACCTCAAAACTAATATTGCTTATTAATTAATGACCATTATACCCTTGCTCATTTTTTCTTTCAACTAAACTTCAAAATATCATATTTGTCCAACTTAAATTAAAATATCATATCCCTTTTAATAATATTATATAATTTATTTTTGTAAACTTTACTAAATAAATTCTTCAAACTAAAACAAATTAACATTAAAAATAAAAAAAATTGTATCATGTTTTTGCTCGTTTGTAATCAAATCATATCGTCTTATTATATTTTCTTATTTGTTTTTTTTCTACAGTAATCTATATACAATTAACAGATTACATATTATGTTCTTTCTTTTCTTTTTTCTCTTAGAATTTTATAGTTGTATCACATTTTTTAATTTAGTATGTATTTTTTGTTTTCTATTACATTAGTTTCAAATTTTTTTCAACTTTGCATTCGTTTTATAACTGCTGTTTCTTTAGTTTACATTTTTTAAAAAATTTTATATTTAATCTAGTACATGAGTTATAATTTGTAATCCGATGTAATTAGTTGTGTATATTTTGTGTTAACGATGAGATTATATATATATATATATATATATATATATATATATATATATATATATATATATATTTAAATCCTATATATTTAGAGCCCAGTTTTATAATAACGTGTTTAATAATTAGTAACTAGAAAATATTTTAATTACAAACGAGCAAAAACATAATTAACTTTTTAATTTTGATATTAATTTGTTTTAGTTTGAAGAATTTATCTAGTAAAGTTTACAAAAATAAATTGTATAAAATTATTAAAAGGGATATGATATTTTTATTTAAGTTGGATAAATATGATATTTTGAAGTTTAGTTGAAAGAAGAAATAAGTAAGGGTATAATGGTCATTAGTTAATAAGCAATATTAATTATGAGTTTTAAATGTTTTAAAAATAATTAAATTAAAGGATTTGGGTATATATATGATATTAATGATGTTTAAGAGGGATATATGTGATATTAATAATTAAAATTGGGTATATATGATATTATGATGTTTAGAAGGGATATATATGATATTAAAATTTTAGGTTGGGTATATATGATATTATGAAGTTTTGGAGGGGTATATATGAAATTCTCCCTATTTTTAAAACCAATCTACATCATAGGACTATAATATAACACTAGGGATAAGATGGTATATATGCAATTAACATAAAATTAAGGGTAGTCCACTAAGTTTGACTATTAATATTGACATTTGTTTTGACTGATTTAATATTGAATGTATATGTAGTGTTGCATATATGATATATAGTATTATTTCGACGTTGAATATATGATATAAAATATTGCTTCGACATTGAATGATCTCGATATGACATTACCATGTCTCCCGAGTGATGATCTCCTCAGTACATATAGCGCAAGACGTGATTCCACATCTCTAGTGCCGCTCGGCTGGCACTCTTTATCTAAGAAGCTCCACCCAAAGGTCCTTTGACTATCAATTTTGACTCTTTTAATATTAAATGTATATGCGGTGTTACATATATGATATATAGTATTACATCGACGATGAATGTAGGATATAAACTGATACTTCGACATTGAATGAACTCGATATGATATATTGAATGATCGTTTTGGTAAAAAAATTTACGAAAAATAAACACGGAAATTTTTTCGAAAAAAATATATCATGACTAGTCTCGTTTTAAATATTATAAAATTCTTGTTTTTATGGTATAATTTTTTTGATTTAAAAACTAATTATATTAATGTTATTTTAATTTAAAAAAATAGGATTTTTTTTGCTAATGTCAATCTTTTTAATATTGTCTATCTATTCCATTTTTAACCTTCTATGATTAAAATATTACTAATACCAATCGGTTTTTCACTAATTCTACACTTGATCCTTTAAATTAAGACCATTAGATTAATATAATCTATTGACGATATTGATTCTACAGTTTTACACTAAATTTAGGTTCTGCAATGATCTCGTCTGTGTGTGTATGTATGTGTGTGTGTGTGTGTATCGGGTTGAGATCATTGCAGAATCTTAATTTAGTGCAAGACTATAGAAACAATCTACACCATAGGATTATAATACAACAGTAGGGATAAGATGATAAATATGCAATTAACATTAAATTAAGGGTAGTCCGCCAAGTTTGACTACTAACTTTGACCATTATTTCAACTTTTTAATATTGAATATATATGCAATGTTGCATATATGATATATAGTATTACTTTGATATTGAATATGTGATATAAACTGTAGGTCGACATTAATTGATCTTGATATGATATATTGAATGGTCGTCTCAGTAATTTTTTTTTACGAAAAATAAGCACGCAATTTTTTTTGAAAAAAATATATGATGACCGATCTCATTAAATTAAGGGCAGTCCATCAAGTTTGACTACTAAATTTGACAATTATTTTGAGTCTTTTAATATTGAATGTATATGCGGTGTTGCATATATGATATATAACATTACTTTGATGTTGAATATACTAGATAAACTAGTTACTTCAACATTGAATGATATCGATATGCTATATTGCATAGTGGTCTGGGTAAAATTTTTTACGAAAAATGAACACGTAAAATTTTTCGAGAAAAACATATCATGACCGGTCTCGTTTTAAAGAGTATAAAATTCTCGTTTTTACGGTATAACTTTTTTGACTTAAAAATTAATCATATTAATGTTATTTTATTTTTAAAGAAATACAAAATTTTTTTTTGCTAATGTCAATCTTTTCGCTATTTCATTCTTTTAATCAAAAGCATTATATTAATCTAATCTTTGCACGATATTGGTTCTACAATTCTACACTAAATTTTGGTTCTGCAATGATCCCACCTCTATATATATATATATATATATATATATATATATATATATATAAAGAGAGAGAGAGAGAGAGAGAGAGAGAGAGAGAGATCAAAGATCAATGAAATACCATATTAGACAGGGGTACTAGAATATATAAAATAAACATGTTTAATACGATAATGTTTAATATCATGTAAAATTATAATATACAAATGTTCAAATATACATTAGTATTGACTACTTTACATCATTTATATATTTATTATGATAAAAAATTTTATTTCATGTAAAATAGCAATATGCACATGTTCAAAGGTGCAATATGTATGAAATGTGCATATTGCACTTTCGCATGTAATTGAATGTTTAATCATTTTTGACGAAATAAATATAAAAATGATGTAAACTAGTTAATCATAATGCAATTTTGTACATATGAATATTACACTTTTGCAATAAATTTATCATTTTATCGTAATGAACAAGTTCATTTAATATGGTACTCCGATTCCCCAGTCTAATATGGTACTACATGGGTCTCAACCCAATATATATACACACATACATACATACATACATACATACATACATACATATATCTGTTCCTAAAAAAAGTTAAATATTTGTTAGAAATACATAAACAATTTCTAGTGGGTCCTTTTTTGATACAACAATTTTTTGTTGAATCGAGAAATAACAGAGTGATCCAACAATTTTTTCTTTGATACAAAATTTCTCACACTTCTCACATATATTTAACTTCTCATTTGATCATATATATGTATGTATCTATATATAGATGGGATCCATTGTGAACAAGTTATTCATTGTGAACAAATAAAAAAATACATATAATCATTCATACATATCAAAAAGTGTTTGTAACATGATTCATATGTTTCAAAGTGTTTATAGAAGTGTCTACAACAAGATTCAGAATATTCAAAGGTTCATAGTAGTTTTTATAACAAGATTCATAGGATTCAACAAGATTCATAATATTCGATAAATTCATAGGATTCAATAAAACCCAAAGGATCCAATAATATTAATAGGTTAGTAGAAGAGTTTGGTAGTATTTTCAACAAGATTCATAAGATTCAAAGCTATTTTATGGTTGTTCATAATGTTCACAACGAATAAACTGTTCACAAAAGATCTTTAGGGGCATTTGGTTTGCAGAATGTTTATTCCTGGGATGGAATCTGTCAAAAGAATGGAATTCTGGAAGGAATGAAATCTGTCTGAATCCAAATACTATAGTTTGTTTGGTTGTCAGTAAAGGAATGGATTTCAGATTCAATTCCTTAACTGTTTTTCGTTTGGTTGATAAATCTGTTAGAAAGAATTTTTCTTGAAGTACAAAAATAATTTAAAACTATGATTTATTTAACTGTTTTTTGGAGGCGAGCAAAACCGTAGCTGCATATGGAGAAGAACGGCGGCGGTGATGGAGCAAAAGCGACACCGGTGATGGAGCAGAACGGCGGCGAGCAGAACCGGCCCGAACAAAAAAACCCAAAATCCAGCCCGGACCAAACCGTTGTTAATAAAAGTGGTCTGGTTTCGGTTTTTTTAAAATCACTATTTTCGGTTTTCCGGGTCCGGTCCACCGATTTTCGGTTTTTAACTCGACCCAAACCGTAATTTTAACTTCATGTTATCATTTTTAAAGTTTATGTTATATTGTTGTTTTTTGTAGTCCACAAAGGAACAACATTTTTAAATATTATTTCTAAATCATATAAAAAGTCCATTTAATAGCTATTGAGCTCTTTCATAAATATATAATCATGTAAAAGTCTTTTAACGGTGTAAATATTTTTTTATTATAATAATATAGAGATAAAATATAAAGATTTTAATATAAGTAAGGTATGTTTGATATTTTTATTTTGTTAAAAAAAAAGTAATAAACTTAATAATTTCTCAAAGAGAAAGAGTTGAGGAAGAAAGATGAACAAAACAATTGAAAATCAATAAAACTTAACCGGTTCCAACTGGTCCGAGAACCTAAAAACCGGACCAAAAACCAGACCGGACCAAACCCGTGTTACAAACATTGGGCCGATTTTCGGTTTTCTTATTTCTCTAATTTCGGTTTTCGATTTTTTTCGTTCCGAACCGATTTGGTCCAAACGCTTATCCTTAGCTGTTGGGGTTGTTAAAAGGAATGCTTTGAGAATGGAATTTAAATTCCTTTCATTTTGCTATGGAATGATCATTCATTCAAAAGGGAGAATTTTTTTTTAAAATGTGGAATGATCATTCCATTCCTTTGGACTACCAAACAACCAATCAGAATGGAAAGTCCATTCATTTTCCGCCAGATTCCGTCAACTTCCAGCGAACCAAACGACCCCTTAGTCTCTCTCTCTCTCTCTCTCTCTCTATATATATATATATATATATATATATATATATATATAGGGTTGGGTTCCATGGAATCCTAACTTAGATTGGAGTCCTGGAGTCCCACCCTGTTTTTTTTTCAATAGGCAAAAGGGTAGAATTATCAAATCATATATTTTTATTAAATGCTAATTAAATTAAAAATCAATCCCTAAATACTAGCATATTTTCCATAATTAAGATTCCATAACACAATTCCAAATATTCTCTTATATTTCTCTTTATAATTTTTCATATCTCTATCAATGAACATCTTTTTTAATTGAAATCATATCATATATTTATTGATTTTTTTAGTTCCAAGTTATATTACTACGTATTCACATGTTCAAATACGTATATGGACATGTTCAATTGTTTCAATGTATGGTTTCATATATAAACATGTTCAACTGTTGCAACTATATGAACATGTTCAGTTGCTGCAGGGTATGATTTCGTATACGAACATGTTCAGTTGTTGCAGAAACATGTTTAAAAGATGCAGGTTTATGAACATGTCCAGTTGCTGCAAGTATATGGTTTCGTATATATCTTTTACAAAAGAATTATAACATTACATTGGAATTATCTTTATATACTTGTACAGACTCAATTCATATTATTATGTGTATGGAATATGCAATAATGAAGTGAGAGACTAAAACGATTTGTGATATTGAGAATCGTTTTAGGAGTGAAAAGTAAAAGTTTCCTTTTGAAATTCATCAATCATAAAAATGCATACCGAGAATACCATTATTGTCCAAACACTCACATATTTTTTTAAAAAAATACAAGTTTTAAAAAACATTCGTAAAATAATAGTAAATAATTGCCAAACATAGGGGGACTCCAGAACTCCACTTTAAGTTGGGGCTCCATGGAACTTATATATATATATATAGAGGGTTGGGTTCCGGTAAGAACCCTCATTACCGTGAGAACCTTCTAAAATTTATGCATTTAATGTATAAAATTTATACATTTGATAAATTTATGCATTTGAAATAAAAATTTACGCATGTCATGATAAATTTGTCCACTTTATGTACGAATTCAAGCATTTGACAAAATTTGTGCATTTAATGTTCAAATTTATGCATTTAGTGTAAAACTTGATGAATTTAGATTTTAAAGATAATTTTAATGTTAGATTATGATATTTATTAATATTGAAAACCAATAATGATTTTAAGTTATAAATTTAATTTTAAAATTTGTGCATTTGATGTATAAATTTGTGCATTTTGAAGGGTTCTCACGTTCTCACGGAATTGAAGGGTTCTTATGTGATCCCAACCCTAATATATATATATATATATATATATATATATATATATATATATATATATATATATATATATATATATATATGTGTGTGTGTGTGTGTGTGTATATATATATATATATATATATATATATATATATATATATATATATATATATATATATATATATATATATATATATATGGTCGAGATCAATGGGGTACCATGTTAAACTGGGGAACCAGAGTCAACCCATGTTTGGTTATAAGTAAAAAACGGTAATATAGTCAATTAGGTTTATCTTAATTAATGGATGACAACTAATGAATTAATAAATCCATTAATTATAGGTAATTCTTCCATAACAATATCTTTAATAACTTTCAAAATGAGTTTTAGTGAACATGTTCAATCAGTTTCGACAATGGGTTTTATTGAACAGGTTCAATCGGTTTCGACAATGAGTTTTATTGAAAATGTTCAATCGGATTCCACAATGGGTTTTAGTGAACATGTTCAACCGGAGGTGTCAAATTAAGATATTTTTATTTTTATCAAACCGTTTGTGAATGTTCAATTTTATATACACGTTATTAAAAATGTGCAATGGGGGTTTATTGTGTTTTTAGTCGTTGTTAACCCTTTTGGTGATAAACCAATATTGACGGCATTGAATATGTCCAATCGTGGTTTATGGTGTGTGTAGTCGATAAATTCCCTTTTGATGATAAGTCAAGATTCATGGTGTGTTATCATTGCACATGTTGAGTATGAATGTAAGGAATGATACCAACTAAAATGGAGATTTTCATGGGATATACAGGATCTTCAATTATAATTTAAAATTTTCTGTACCAATTTTACCCCAACACTAATTAATGTGGGAAAGAATTTTAAGTAAAATTTATATTTTATATAAATGAATTTATAAACAAAAATAATATTTAGTTATTTAAATATATAGATAAGTAAATATAAGATATAATTTGGATTAGTTTTAAATTTTATCTAACTTATATTGATATTTAAATATTTCTTAACTATATATATAAATAAATATCGATAATATAATATTTAGATATAAATTTATATAAATTTAATTTAGATTAAAAAGGTAACAAAATTATAAAGCAATAAAAATATGATATATCAAAAAAGTGTCACAGTGATAATTTTTATTCTTCTTTGTTTATTTAAAAAAATTCATACATTTTATAATTATATTTTAATTTACATATTTGATAACATAATGCTTACACATTATATATATATATATATATATATATATATATATATATATATATATATAATTATCATATCTTCCCTACCAATCACCTTCCTCCACATTTCCATTGGTTTTTTTTTTAAATTCAAATTTTCTATGTTTTTTCTTCTTTTCTTTTTTAATTTTAAATTTAAATTTTCTATAACACACCTTATCTTAGTATTATCTTTTATTTAGCCTTATTATTTTAATAAATTTTTGTTTAGTCATTTTTAACATTTATTATTACAACATTTTTTACACACCTAAATTTATGGTTTTAGTTATACTTTCTAACACGCCAACCACATTCTTCCGCATTTAGGTTGTTTTCACTTTTTTTTATTTTACATTTAAAATTTTCTTAACACAACCTTATCACAGTGTTATCTTTTATTTTAATAATTTTTTGTTTGATTATTTTTTAACATTTATTGTTACAACATTTTCTTACACACTTAAAATTATGATTTTAGTTATACTTATGTTTGGAGTTGTCCTTTGAAACTATTATGTGATGTTTAATTGTATGAAAATGTAACTATTTAATATTTAGATTTTTTTATCAAATATGATCATGCATAACATTGAACATTATTATTATTACAACGTTTTCTTATACACATAAATTTATGGTTTTAATTATATTCATGTTTGAAGTTGTCTTTTGAAACTATTATGTTATGTTTAATTGTATGAAAAAATTTTATTATTCAAATGCACGATACATTTTCTAATACAAATTTTTATAATTAATATGTAACTATTTAATATTTAGATTTTTATTATTAAATATGATCATGTATAACATTGAACATTACTTTCATAACGTTGACAAACCTTAATCGATGTATTAGAGACATTACCGTTATAATTTTTTTTGATTTGATCGTAAAACCAACAAATTAAATTGATGATTTAACCTAATCAATGTCAAAATTTCATATTATGATTATGAATATTTAATTAGTTAATTCTGGTTTCGATCCGATTTATAAGACATTGTTTGTAATTTTAGCATTGCAAAATCTAAAAAGCCAATCATAAGAATCAACTAACGATATCATTCGTCTTACTTTTTGAATATCGAATTTCCAGTTTCACTCTTTGATTGAATTGTTCAAAAAGTATTTTCCTTTATTTATTTTTGTAATTAATATTTTAGACCCCGCAGCAACGCGCGGGTGTCAATAACTCGTTTATTACAATAAACATAAAATATTATGACGTGTGTTCTTTATTAATAATGTATTGTTTGTTTTTAGATATAATTTTATTCATTTTGATATTATGATAACAAATAACATTATTGAGTAATGTCAAATAGTGAATATGGTTAATTATTTATTTATGTTTATAGATATTAAAAAAATTTATTGTATTTATTTCTTATTTTATTTATATATTAAAAATAATAATGTTATATATATATATATTTATTTATGTTTACATATATTAGATAAAATTAACTGTATTCATCTCTTATTTTATTTTGTATTAAAAATAATATTGTTGTATTTATCTGTTTTGATGAAATTTATAAATATTAGAAAAAAATTTCTTTATCTTTTATTTTATTTTATATTAAAAATAATAATGTCGTATTTTTTTATTTACGTTTATAGATATTTAAAAAATTAGTTGTATATATCTAATATTTTATTTTATATTAAATATGATAATATTGTATTTATCTTTTTTGGTGAAATAGAGTAATACCATGTGGCAAATTGTGATCTCCCTTATTAAATATGGATTTGAAACACATTCACTGTTTAATGAATAGCGAAACACGCGGGTAGTCAACTTAAGTAGACAGACAAGCAATTAACTTAGTTTATTACTTTATGTATAATATATAACTTTTTTGTTTTTCTATAATAACATTTGATATATTATATTTTATAAAAATTCAAATATATCATTATGATCATATTAATTTTATCTACATTCCGATATAAAATGTATAACCAGCAAAATTATTTTTATTGAATAGGAAGACATGTAGCTAGTTTATTTTTTTTATTTTATATATAATATACGACTGTTTTAATTTTCTATTATAACCTTGGATATACTATAGTTTATAAAAATTTAAATATATCATTCCGGTCACATTATTTTTATCTAGGTTGCAATATTAAAAATATTTTCGTTCCATCTATTTTTAACATGATAAAAATTTTAGTGTTTAGTTGGCGGATCAATCATAGTTTTTCCATTTTTAAATTCAGACTGAAGCAGTGAGTACTCTTCAGGTGAAGATCACCATCGGTAGCTGAAGTTTTTTTATTTAATATATAACTGATTTATTATTTCTTTTATAACCTATAATATATTTAGACTTATAAAACTATGAACATATTATTATGATCATATTGTTATTATTACATTTATATATACGATTATATAAAAAAACAATTATTTATGATATCAAAAAAATTCTATACGACATAACTGTTTTTAAAGTTATAATTTTCAATATATTTTATTTTTCAATTATTCGAATATAACTATATTGTTTTTCTTATGTAAACTTAACATATGTTGTTTTTTAGTGAAACCCATTCAGTATTCAATGAATAGTGAAGCACGCAGGTAGGGGTGACAATTACATCCCGTTCAAGCAAACAGTTAAATGGGTTGACGACAAAAAATCATAAATTTTACATAAATTTTGAAATTTTTTTCAAAGAACAAATTTTTTAATACACCGTATAATAAATTTTCATTTTTAAAAAAGTTATGTTCTATCTTAGTTTTTTACAATGGGTCCATTAATTGTTCAGCCCGTTGGGTCAAAATTGTCACCCTACACGCAGGTAACCAACCCAAGCAGACATATAAGCAGCATACTTATTTTATTATTTTATATATAATATATAACTTTTTTGTCTTTCAATAATAACTTTTGATATATTATATTTTATAACAATTTGAATCTATAAATATTATTAAACGAGTAACTAATTTGACTCGTGTCAACCTCTCATTTAATTCGTCACATGTCAAAACTTCAATCTGCCACATGCCATTATTAAAATAAATTTGAATTAAAATCAATTCAAATTCATTCTGTTATAATCTAATCTATCTAATCTAATATATAATTAACTAAAATTTGATAAACTCAATTTTTTATAATTATTTCATGTGTTTATGTAAATATTCATTCTAAATTTTTTTAAATTCAACCCATTTATTACATGGTTATAAAACCTAGTTATAAAAAATGAATCACAGACTCAAAAATAAGGGAACCAAATTACAAAGTTAGTGAATCAACATATAAAATTAATGAATCATAATGTTTCTCACACTTCTCAAGATATATTTAGCTGTTCACGATAACCTAACTCTGTACACACACAGATTTGTATATGTATAGGGGCGGGTTCAATATAAAACATTTATGTATCGAAAAACCTTGGAAAACGATTATACACTAACAAAGAAAGCCGTTGGATTCGATGCACAACTATTGATGCACGGTGCAACACGTTGAAATATAAAACTGGTTGCAGAAGGGTATTATAGTAAAACAATAAATCCGTCAAATAACTTCTTATTTTACATTAATGAAATATTAATCCATTAATGACACATTAAATACTAACTACATTTATAAAATACATTTTCAAAATTAATTAAATTTTAAACAAATTTATATGAATCATCTTCACCAACCAAAATTATGATGCATCAGTAATTCATCGGTCTGCATTAGCTTTGACTTCAACTAATACGACAATGTATTAGAAATCATCATCTTTGTATTTTAAAATTGACGTTGCATCAGAAACTATATTTTTTACGTCGACATACACTTTGAGCGATCATTCCTTGTGACATCAAGAAAAAAAAACACAATTAATTAAATTATCAAAGTTATATACATGTGATGAAGGAAATTAAGGGTTGTAAAAATCAATACAATTAAATTTGTTTTAAATAGTAACTTATTTCTGACAATAACAGAAGCAATAGGTACATAAACAAATTAAGAATTTGAGTATAATTCACAAAACCAAATATGGAAGGAATATTGACAATTTTGATATGCATATTAATTTGACTATGTTGTAATCTCATTAAATGGCTTCTAATGTTTTTTCCATTCATCAATACGAAATCAAAATCTACAAACTTGATTTGAAAACAAACCTTAATCGGAATTGTTCATTATTCAACGTACTTTTGGTAATGAAACGTACATCATCGTCGACAAACCGGCCTATCAATTTTGCAACACGTCGATGTTTCATCATCGTCAGCAATGCATTACGAACCTCCGATAATGGAACTTTCTTCGTCATTGTTTCATGTTTTGCATCATCGTCGAAAAACCTCGGGTAATCAGAACTATAATCAATACTCCGTTCATCGTCTTCTGTAAAAGCACAAGAAAAGTATGAAATCTACGCTCCCTGTTGTCGTTTTGCCCGTGATGTTGAACAGAAATTCTGATATGCACTTCAGGGTGGGAGTTTCAGAAACACTGTAGCACAGGTTCTAACTGAAGATCGGGTTCTACTCCGAAGTAAACATACGCTATGACATTGATGCCCAGGTTTTATACTGAAGCGCACGGAAACCATCTTCTGGAAGCATGAGTCCTGAACTAAAATGAACAAGAGCCATTTCTTTGAAGACCGGGTCCTGAACTGAGTGATCAGAAGACATATCATTGAAGCTTGGACCCTGAACTAAAATGAACAGAAGCCATATACCTGCAAAACAATCATGTCACTTTTGGTACCCACTAGAATTTGGGTCTAGTCAGGTTACCTTTAGGTACCCATCTTTGAGTTATTACCTTCTTCTCTGCCTTAGGCAACCATTTCCAGTTTGGTTCCTTTAAGGCATGTTTAGGTACCCAGCAGAGAGTGAACGTGGGACCTTTTTGTTCACACTTATGAACATGATGTTTCACAGGCTTATGCGTAGCTTTGGAGAAACAACCATTCATTACATGAGAAGAATGACAAGGTTTAGTAGAACGCAAATCAAATAACTTCTTTAAAGAGTATTTCAATACATGTTTATATGACACAGAAGCATCACATTAAGCAGTCTTTTGATTAACATCTACTACAACATTTCCATTCTTTCTAACATGATAAACAAAAATGAATGGTTGTTGAACAATTTGATTCTCAATACGAACTTTCACTTGAGTGTGTGAATTTGAGAAGGCAGAGTCGTTACTATTAGAGAACCAATTATGCCTGTTGTTGGATTTTCCTATCTTATGTGGCTTTCGGGAATTCCCCGTACTCTTAATGTAAAAGTATAGAGAATTCCTTACAGCTCTATTGAAATCAAATTAAGAAGATTCACCATTGTAAATCTTGATTGGAACTTCCAACTTTTCTTTACCCTTCTTGATCTCAAGAAGATGTTTCTGTTTAGGAGCATTTGTTTTCTGATCAGAAACTTTGAGGCATTTGAAATCTTACTTTTTCTAAGTATTTGATTATGTCAAGAAGTTTATCTCTTTCACTTTCAAAGAACTAGAGTCTGTTTTAAAACTCTGTTCGCGTATTGAAAACACTCTTCTTGCCTCTTCAAATTGGTTTTATTTTCTAAGAAAATCGACTTTATCCTTTTCCCTGTCAGAAGCTGTGAACACCAAACTTTGAAGTTGTGCAAGATTTAGTTCAATAGAATATTGCATATCATCAAAGTTTGATGACATAGAAGTGGACAGAGAGACCACTAAGGTATTTAAGCCGGCCAGAGTGGAAGGGAGAGTGTTTGAGCAAGTTTCAAAGAGAGCTGACAGCTGTTGGGAAACAGCTGACAGTGAGGACACAGAGTTGGGTAGAAAGAATTGATGAGAGGGTGGAGGATAGTTTTTGCAGCTGTACAGTGGGTGCAAGTAGCTGAGAGGAATGGTCAGCTTGGGGAGCAAGGGTAGGGAAAGAAGTCCTGAACGAATCAAGGAACCCCTGAAGCTGAGTAGACACAGAGTTTGATATGATAGAAGGTAGGGATGTCATAGAGGTTTCCAAAGAACCAACTTTGTTGGTCAGCAAAGATAGCTGATCCTTCTAAGGTAGATCTTTGAGGGATTGGAGGTGTATGGGTTGACTATTTGGATTGGGTAGAAGGTGAGGAATGTGATGGAGATGGTGAGGATTGAGGAGTTTATGGATCAGTAAGTGAAGGTAGGGAGACTTTGGATAGAAGTTCCATAGCATGGGCATAAGTTAAATGGCCCGGCTTGGAAGGATCAAATGGACCTTCAGCAGTGCTTGTAGCTGCATCATGAGGTGAAGTGATAGGAGTTGGTTGCCTTTCAAATGCTGCTGGTATTGTAACACCTTCATCAAGACCTGGGGTTGTTCCCTCAGTAGTACCTTGGTTTTTAGGCACCTCTTCATGGGGAGAAGGGATGTGCATTTCAACATCATCAGTGGTGAAAACCTGATGATGGAATGTGCACTTCGAGAGCAGCCTCACCAGAGGGATGGTGTATTCCCTCAGGTTCATCAGCCTGGGTTGATGGTCCTTCAACAGTTGTTGGGTGTAGAACAGTTGCATCACCAGGAGTAGAAGTTTGTGGATATTCTGCTGGATGGTCTGTTCCAGCAGCTTTGGAACCTCGTGCAGACTCAGATGGTGTATGAGAAGTATGAGGTGGAGACTGTGTGGACTCAGTATGGAGTGGAGTGGACTCCTGTCTTTCAATATCCTTAGCCTCTTGGGAGGCTGGGATAGTGGATGTGGTAGTCTTCTTTTGTATAACTAGTTCCTGTTGGGAGGAACCAGAGGGCCTAGGCTGACTCAGGGTGGACTCTTGATGGAGTGAAGCCTGCTCCAAATGTGCTGAACTTTCTCCCAAAATAGGAGAAACAGTAGGGGTTGCTTCTTTGTCAACTGACTCTTGTTGGGATGGGTCAGAGAGGCTAGTATGGGATGATGGTTGCTTCCTAGCTAGAGATTTTCTCCTTGATTATTGGGACATGGTGGGTGATTGAGGAAATTTGACAGCGATTTGTGTTTGGACCGGTGGTGAGACTGGGTCAGGAACAAGAGGGTCAGCCTGTTCCATTGTCTCAGGTGCCACACAGCCACCAGGTTCAATAGATGAACCAGGGTGAGGAGTCGGCTCCCCCTCAGCCACTGAGGCTGATGGGGCAGACTTAATTGTTTTAGCCTTCTTGCGGACAGGCTCAGCTTCACTTGTTTGCAGGCCCCTTTTCACAAGTTTGGGCCTGGATTTGGATTTTCCTTTGGGAGCAGCTATTGGATCCTCCCTCTGAGTAGAGGGTCCTTCCACCAAACCAAGTAGCCTCCTTATTGGAGTGGACATAGGAGGCTCATTGTTGATTATTGGAGTGTAAAAGACTCTATTCCCAATGACAGGGAATGCAGCAGTAGTTAACAAGGGTTGAGAGTTGTAGAGATGCTTACCACAGACATGTTTGAAGATGAGGCTTAGAAACCTTGGGTATCTTACAGCAGCAGGGCGATGTTCTTGCTGCACCAAGTTCCTCAAACTAACAAAAATCCATCGAGCCATGTTCAGTGTAGTCCCATCCACAAGCTGTAGGACTATGGGAATCTCATCCCTGTTAAGTTGGTCAAAAGAACCAACCTTGCAGCTTAAGGACATCACCACAGAGGCGAATAGATAACTGTATGTTGAGACAAATCCCATCTGAACAAAGTAGCTCCTACTTTTGGATCTACTACACCACAGAAGCGTAGCAGATTGCCCATCTGATCATCCTTAGGCTGTGGTTTGTCATATTTTTCAGCAACAGGAAGATGAAGAACTTCCCTGAGAAGAGAAGTAGTTATCTCAATGAATTGAGTGCCATTGAGAATGGTTCCCCTGATGGTTTTGGTTGAAGGATCAAATGAGCAGGTGTACCAAAACTCATAAACCATCTCCTGGTACAGAACACCAGGAGAGGCGGTCAGTGCATAGATCAGGGGGTGGGCTTATAGAAAGTCCACCATCTGTTCATAACCCTTTCCGACATAGTTTTTGGGAATGGTTAGGTTCGCTATGTAGTTGGTGGGTATGAGTGTGAGCATTATGGTGACAGAGGGATGCTTTTGGACATCATCACCCATGAATACTGGCAGCAGGGGGTTGCTTTGGTGAGCCATTTAGAAAGTAGTAGGATGAATGATGTTTGTCACTTAGTCGATTTAGGGTTTCAGGTAGTTATGGAAGCAGTAGAGAAGAAGAAGAAGATGAAACAGTGATTGAGGTATTTATAGGATTTGAATGTGAGTGAGTAGGAGAGAGAAATGTTTGGGCGATTGATTTGAAATGTTCTTTAACGGAAAACGGAACGGTTTTCCATGTCAGAATGATTGTCAGACCACTTGACCTTTTTAACTACTAACACATGTTAACAAACATTATCCGCAGGTAATTAAGTTAAATAAAATACATAATTTAAGTAACTTAAATATGAAGAAAGGTAATTAAAACTGATGTTCCAAGCTGTTGTTTAAACCTGTGATGAGCAGGTTTCATCACAAACTGATCATCCCTCAAGCTGTTCATGCAACCTGTGCAGCTAGATGAGAACAGGTTTCAATGTGAAGCCTGTTCAAATAGCTGATCAGGTTACAATACAATGTCTTGTATGACAGATTGAGAGAGTGAGCAGGTTGGAAGTTTGTACAACAGGACATGTTTGAGATTAAAATGTATTTGTCAAGCCTGTTATATGTCCAAGTTGTCCAAGTTTTCAGATGCTGGCTAAGTACAGAACAAGTAAAACCTGTTCTGTCCAAGCTGTTCTGTGAAATCTGGACAGATTGGAACATATGATTGTTAGGACATCAATGACACTTAGTCATTTTTATTTAACATACCCAGCTTGCTTACAAGGTAATTAAACCTGTTTTCATCAAGAGGCTTGGTGAAAATGTCTACAAGTTATTCATCTGTGGAAATAAAACTTACCTCCACATTACCTTTCTGGATGTGATCTCTGATAAAATGATGTCTGACTTCTATATGATTTGTTCTGGAATGAAATACTGGATTGTTGGAGATAGCTATGGCACTTGTATTATCACACAGAATATGAGTTTTCCTATATACAAGTCCATAATCCTCAAGCTAATGCTGCATCCATATAATCTGCCCACAGCAGCTTCCAGCAGCAATGTACTCAGCTTCAGCAGTAGAAGTGGAAACTGAGTTCTGCTTCTTGCTACACCAACTGATCAACTTAACACCAAGGGGTTGACATCATCTTTTGTGCTTTTCCTGTCTAGCCTACAGCCTGTAAAATTAGAATCTGAATATCCAATTAGTTCAAGGCTTGAGTCTTTGGGATACCAAAGACCCAGACCTGATTACCCTTTAGGTATCTGAGGATTCTTTTTACAGCAGCTAGATGTGATTCTTTAGGATCAGCTTGAAACCTAGCACATAAATAGGTAGCAAATGTAATATCTGGTCTACTAGTAGTTAAGTATAGCAAGCTCCCAATTATGCCTATGTAAGCTGCTACTGAAACAGCTTTGCCACAGGCATCATCATCAAATTTTACATTGGTTGCCATTGGGGTTTTGATGGGAGAACTTTGATCAAATTTAAACTTTTTCAGAAGATCTAAAGTATACTTTCTTTGATTAATAAAAATTCCATTTAAGGTTTGTTTAACCTGTAATCCTAGAAAGAAAGTAAGTTCATCCATCATACTAATATCATATTTTGATTTGACGAGTAATGAAAAATTCTTGCATAACTGCTCATTAGTAGAACCAAATATTATGTCATCCACATAAATTTGAACAAGCATAATATCAGACTTCACCTTCTTTATGAACAATGTGGTATCCACTTTACCTCTAGAATAGCCATTGCTCATAAGGAAATCAGTAAGAGTGTCATACCAGGCTCTAGGGGTTTGTTTCAGACCATAGAGAGCTTTGTCCAACTTGTAGACAAAGCATGGATGTTGTTCACTTTCAAAACATGGAGGCTGCTTGACATATACTTCTTCCTGCAGCTTACCATTCAAAAATGCACTCTTGACATCCATTTGAAATACCTTTATGCTCTTGTGGGCAGCATAGGCTAGAAACAAATGAATTATTTCTAACCTGGCCACAGGGGCAAATGTTTCATCATAGTCAATGCCTTCTTCTTGTCTATAGCCTTGAGCAACCAGTCTTGCCTTATTTCTAATGACATGACCTTGCTCATCCATTTGTTTCTGAAAACCCATTTGGTGCCAATGATAGTTTTACCTTTAGGAACAGGAACTAGTTTTCATACTTTGTTTCTCTCGAACTGATTGAGCTCTTCTTGCATGGCAGCAATCCAATTGGCATCTTTAAGGGCATCATCTACTTTCTTTGGCTTCATCAGGGACATAAAACTAGGAAACATACAAAAGTTTCCTAAGCTGTCCCATCTTGTTTGTACCCCTTTGTTGATGTTGCCAATTATTTGATCATTGGGGTGACACCTGATCCACTCAGGATCATGTCTCAATGAAGATTTTCCTATATCATTTTCATCTTCATCAGGTCTTGCAGAACAGCTTTCAAGATTATCGGACACACTGTTATCTTGAGCCCGTTCACCTGTTGAACACGAATCTCTATTGTTGAACATATCAACAGAGGATTCACGGAAATCATCATTGATTGGTTCTGGACATGGTGTATTAACTATATCAGTACACTTATTCACACAGGGTGTATCAACATAATCATCATCATGTCCATTGTGGTTAACATGTTCCACTCTGGGTGAAGTGGAAGCTTTTGAGTCCTTTTCCTCAACATGTGAATGCATAAGATTATCAAAGCTGAAGTCTCCTGAAACTGATTCAGGAACAACTTTGGTGGAGGCATTCCTAGACTCTTCAAAGGTAACATTCATAGATTCATCTATCACCTTTCTTTTGTAGTTGTATACTCTGTAGGCTTTAGAGATAGCAAAATATCCAACAAACACACCTTCATCAGCTTTGGGTTCAAATTTTGCCAGCTGGTCCCTCTGATTCAGAATGAAGCAGGGACATCCAAACACATGGAAATATGTAATATTTGGACTACTCCCTTTGATTAATTCATAAGGAGTTTTGTTGAACCTTTTCACCACTAAGGATCTGTTTTGAGTGAAGCAGACAGTGTTGACAGCTTCAACCCAAAATGATGAAGGCAAACCTGATGCACACAACATGGTTCTAGCAGCTTCAATGAGAGTTCTATTCCTCCTCTCAACAACTCCATTTTGTTGTGGAGTTCTTACAGCTGAAAAGTTTTGTGAGATCCCTCTTTCTTCACAGAAGTCCTCAAGAGTACTGTTTCTGAATTCAGTACAATGATCACTTCTAAACAGCTTGACTTGAGCAGAGTTCAAAACCTCCACCTTTTTGATAAATCCAATAATTTCTCTAGCAGCCTCTCCTTTGGTCTTTATAAAGATCACCCATGTAAACCTGGAGAACTCATCAACCATTACTAGAGTGTATATTCTACCTCCTAGACTTGGGACACTGACAGGTCCAAACAAGTCCATGTGGATTAAGAAGAGATGAGTATCAATAGAAAAATTATGCTTGGATTAAATGATGTTTTTCTCTGCTTGCCTTTCTCACAAGCTGTGTAGAGTTTATCCTTAACAAAGGTTATAGAAGGCAAACCTTAACTCCACTAAAATGAGGGAAACATAAGAGACTTAAGAAAAATAAAAAAATTTGAAACTTACCTTAACACCACTAATATGAGAAAAACATAATAGACTTAAAATATAAAATATAAAGATCCGAGACTTAAAAGGAATAAAGATCCGAGACTCTCACACTTAGTACTACTAAAATTCAAAAGTTAAGAGAATTACAAAATAAAAAAACATTCGAGACTTTCACTTAACATCACTAGAATAAAGAAAAAACTAAAAGACTTAAAAAAAATCAAAGATCCAAGACTTGTCTTGTACTACTAACAACCAAAAAAAAACTAAGAGACTTACAAAAAACTAAAAAGATCCAAGACTCTTACAATCATTAACAAAAAACTCCGAAACTTATAAAAAAAATAAACCAACACCGTAACTTACACAAAAAAAAACGAAAATCCGTAACTTAAAAAAAAATCCTTGGACTTTTAAAAGTTCCGAACGGACACAATAATTCAAAAATAAGAAAATCTGAACCAAACTAGAAAACAATTAAGTTTCAAAAATAAAACAAATAAAATAAATTGAAAAGGAAGAAAAAAAAAACTTGTAAAGGAGAGAAGAAATCGGTACACCTACGCCAAAAACAAAATTAACCAAAATTTGCTTTGATCGAGCAACTTGGTACCTAAAAAAGAATTAACTCAATTTGCTTTGACCCATAAATTAAGACTCGGCACTTATTTAAAAAATGCTTAACCAACCAACTTTGAAAGTCTCGGAGCCAATTTTTTTCACTATGATGTCTCGGTAGAATAGAAAAAGTAAACTTGATGTCTATATATAAAACAATCAGTGTGAAAGACTGTTCCAAGTTGATGTCAATAAAATTTCCACCCTTGGTGTACCCCACCAATTTAACAAAGGAATAATTCAAATACAAACACCGATTCTTGAGTTTGTGTGGATCGAGAATATAAAAAGACAAAATGTGAAGCACCCAAATTTTTTTTACTTATTATTATTATTTTTTTACTATCTTATCAATCGAAATAGTAGAAACATTATCAATCGAAAAATAATCTTCAAACCAATCGAAAATAATCTTAAGGCTTTGATACCACTTGTTAGTCCCAAATAAATCAATCATAAACGATAATAACGAAGAAGATGAATAAATGTAAGGGTAGCCAAATGATTAGATTAAACCTTGATTGATGAACAATGATAAACAAAGATTTTCTCTTTACCAAGCAATACGACTACACTTCCCTTTCACCTTGAACTACCTTGAGTTACACACACAAAAACCCTAAGAGACCCTTTAAATACTAAAACCCTAATAGGCCAAAGCCCATGAACTCAACTAATAAGCCTTTACAAAATATGAATATAAATATAAATTATTGAATAATGAACCCTAGACTTGATTACAATCAAATAAGTCTAACAATCACAAAACTTGTAATGATCATTTACAACACTGAATTGATCATTCACAGTACTTAATTGATCATTCACAATACTTATTTGATCATTCACAATACTTATTTAATCATTCACAATAATTATTTGAGTATTTACAATTCTTCTACACTTATTTAATCATTCACAACATTTATTTGATCATTCACAACACTTATTTGATCATTCACAATAATTGTTTGACTATTCACAATTTTTATAACACTTATTTAATCATTCACAACACTTATTTGACCATTCATAATTCTTCAACACTTATTTGATCATTCACAACACTTATTTGATTATTCACAAGAATTATTTAACTATTTACACTTATCCTACACTTATTTGATCATTCACAAGAATTATTTGACCATTCACAGTATTTATTTGATCACAACACTTATTTGATCATTCACATGAATTATTTGACCATTCACTGTATCTATTTGATCATTCACAACACTTATTTGATCACTCACATGAATTATTTAACCTTTCACAGTATTTATTTGATCATTCACAATACTTTTTGATAATTCACAACACTTACAAAAGACCATTCACAACACTTAATTAGTCATTCACAACACTTATTTGATCAATTAAGTATTGTGAATGATCATTTTATAAGTATTTTGACTTATCATTTTATAATTATTGTGACATCAAGGCGAATGGTCAAATTATCAATATACTATGATCAATTAAGTGTTGTGAATGATCATTTTATAAGTGTTGTTTATGATCAAATAAGTATTATGAATGATCAATTAAGTGTTGTGGATGATCAAAAAAAGTGTTGTGAATCATCAAATAAGTATTGTGAATGATCAAAAACGTGTTGTGAATGATCAAATAAGTGTAAAAGAATTATAAATAGTCAAATAACTCTTATGAATGATCAAATAATTATTATGAATGATCAAAATAAGTGTTGAAAAATTATGAATGATCAAATAATTATTATGAATGATGAAATAAATGTTGTGAATGATCAAATAAATCTTGAGAATGATCAAATACGTGTTGTGAATGATTAAATAAGTGTAAAAGAATATTATAAATAACAAATAACTCTTGAGAATGATCAAATAAGTGTTGAAGAATTGTGAATGGTCCAATAATTATTGTAAATGGTCAAATAATTATTGTGAATGATCTTGTTTGTGAATGATCAAATAAGTATTGTGAATGATCAAATAAGTATTGTGAATGATCAAATAAGTGTTGTCAATCATTAATTAAGTACTATGAATGATCAATTAAGTGTTGTGAATGATTATTTTTATAAGTGTTGTGAATGAACATTTTTATAAGTGTTGTGAATGATCATTTTTTAGTATTGTGAATGATCGTTGTTATTACAAAAATACCTTTCCAGCTCAAAAAAAGGGGGGGGGGGGGGCATCATTTTATCTTCTTTGATCACAACCCTTATTATTATTATTTTTTATCTTGTGGCTTTGGAAGGGTACCCTTGGTACACTTGATTCTCATGGGTACCTTTTTGAACCTAAATCTATGTGTATATATATATATATATATATATATATATATATATATATATATATATATATATATATATATATATATTTCAATTGAGAAATTTTATGGACCGAGAAACCTTTATACTTTTATGCAGCGGATAATTTACCAAGGGTTCACAAAGAGTTTTAAGGAATAAAATATATATTTGAAATTAAATATATGGAAATTAAATCAATATCAATTACATTTCCTTAAATCTCTCCTGCTTTCCCTCTCTGCCCCCCTCTTTCTCTCAACCACACACACACACACACACACACACACTCTCTCTCTCTCTCTCTCTCTCTCTCTCTCTCTCTCTCTTCTCTCTCTCGCCACCACCACGGTTCCCTCTCACTCTCGCTCACCTCTCCCTTTCACCCTCTTGGCCGCTAGAAAGCCTCCATGGTTGTGCATCGCCACAACCACCACCACCATGGTTCCCTCTCTCCACCACCACCATGGTTGTCCACCCTCTCTTTCTCTCTCTCTCTCTCTCTCTCTCTCTCTCTCTCTCTCTCTCTCTCTCTCTCTCCAATTCCTCTATTTTTCTCTCGGCCGATCACAACCACCGGCCACTTCACCACTGGCCACCGCCGCTATTCACCACCACCATCATCTATGAAAAGATGAACACAAAGACGTTGAACATGAAATCATGAACGAAGATGCATCAATAAGATGAACATGAACATGGACATGAACATGAAGATGATGAACGAAGATGATTAACATGAACACGATGATGAACGAAGATGCATCAAGAAGATGAAAATGAAGACTGTTGGGATTATATTTTTGTTTATCGATATTAAGTCTAGGGAATTATCTTGTAATTTGGTAATAGTTTTACTTTGTATAATTATGGAAGTCAATGTAACAGTTTTGTAAGAATTTTCTTTGTTTTCGTATTGTACTCTCATAGTTCATATCAACCAAATCATTCGGCTAGTTGCGTGAATTCTATTCTGTTGTTTAAATCTTGATTTACATATTGGTTTTGATATTATCAATTGGTATCAGAGCCTAATATGGATTAAATTGAGTGTTTGATTCTGATTTTTCTTGAATTTCTTGATATTTTTTGCGAAAAAGTCGAAAATCTGAATTTCTCATTTGGATTTTGATTCTTAGAGTGTTTGAATCTGATTTGTTCATTGAGTCTCACATTTTTATGGCGAGTTCATTGATATAAGCCTTGAATTCTATCTCAAAACATACAAGTTTTAATTGGAAAATTTCTGTTTTTTCGAAAAAGTTAGTGTTCTTGAAGTTTTTTTTTGGGTAATTTTGGCATTTTGATTGAGAATTTCCTAAGTGTGTTCATTAAAAGTGGTTCTGGCATAAAACCGAGTCTACGTTCAAATTTCTAGGTCAATCATTTTTTGGCAAAATCAGTTAATTTGGACTTAAAAACATCAAAAACGGTTGAATTTTAAAATATACCGTGTTTGCCTTGATATCTGAAAATTTGGCTTCAAAGTTCAAAATTCATCCATTGTGATTCGAGATTGAGTCCATTATAATTGAAATTCTGACCACTTCATTCGAAATTCAATCTGTGTTTTCCAAGTTTTAAATCAAGTCCATACAAAATTCACTAAGTAACCTTTGAGTTCACACTGTGTACTTCGAGTTTTTTTGCCAAGTGCCTTCGAGTTTCATTCTTAGTCACTCTAAATTCATACTTTGGAGTTTGAGATTCACTGCAAGTACTTCAAAATTTACCTTGTTCTACTCGAATTTTACTCTGAGTCATTCGAGGTTTGTTCAATTCACTTCGAAATTCAACTCGTTTCACTCGAGATTTACTATGAATCATCCAAGATACACTCAGTTAACTTCGCATTTCATTCAACACTCTTCGAGATTTATCCAGTGTCATTCGAGATTGATCTAGTATAATTCAAGATTCAATCCATTGCATTCGAGATTCATTCTATTTCTCTCGAAAATCACTCAGTTTCCATAGAATGTCTTGGAAGATCAAAATCAACAATCAAGATGTGTAAAGACGCACTAGCTATGGGTTGAGAAACAAACCTCCATTATATATAAAGGTGAATATGTTCAATGGAGAGATATGTTTCTGGAGTTTATTAGTTTTCAGGATTTAGTAAATGAGATGCTTAAACCATTGACAGAAGCTCCAGCCCTGTTCTTCATAACAAATCCAGCTGTTCCAAATGGAACCTCCCGTTCCAGAATGGGTTCAAGAGATTACTGATGCAAACCTGAATGATGCTCAGAAGAAGAGAAAGCTTGGAGATAAGACTGCAAGGAAATTATTGTTACTCTCAATCCCGAGTGACATATACATCAGTGTAACAGGCAACAAAACTGCCAAATCCATCTAGGATGAGTTATGTAAAATTATGAGAGGTTCTGACAAAGCAGCAACGAACAGAGCGAGAAATAGTCTGATGATGTTTGAGAACTTCAGGCTAGAGAAGGGGAACTCTTAGAAAATATCTACTATAGGTACGTTAACCTGGTCGGTGAAATTAAGCGGAATGGAGTCTTAAAGTCAAACTTGGACATAAATGTTAAGTTTTAAGCGGAATGGAGTCTCAAAGTCAAACTTGGACATAAATGTTAAGTTTTTGAATGCACAAAACCCTGAATGGGAAAAATACTCCATGATAATTCAACATACCAAAGACATAGACGAAATGAACATACACATGGTCTTTTAAAACCTCAACATTATCAATAGGTCGTTTTGAGGAAAATGTCTGACAAGAAACAAGCTGAGCAAGCAACAGCTGATCCTTTGGCACTTCTAGCTAAGAAGAAGTTAAAGCATATGTCAAAGAAGGAGAAGTTGGTTCTAATAAGCAGCTCATCTGAGTCTGAATCATCTGCTTCCTCAAAATATTTTGCCATTGAAGAGATGAAAAGCAAATGGCTTACTAACCAAAGCATTCCAGAAAACGTTTTATTGGAAGCCGACGATGTAACATCCTGAGATTTAATCTGTTGTAATCGAGGATATTTAGTTTAGGGATAATTGCGCAAAAAACCCTTAACTTGTCAGTTTTTTGTGGTTAAAACCCCAAACTATTTTTCGTTGCATATAAAACCTCGAACTAACTAAAAATCAGTAAATCAAGGTTTTATCAGTGGGTAACAGGTTGAAACCGATTATTAAGCCTACGTGGACCAGTAAATAACTTACGTGGAATAAATTTTAATTGTTGAAACCGGTTGCCAAGTAGTACACATCATTTAAACCCCCGTTGATGATGTAATCTCGTTTAAAAATTACAATTAAAAATTATCAACGGGGGTTTCACATCAACGGGGGTTTAAATGATGTGTAATACTTGGCAACCGGTTTCAACAATTAAAATTTATTCCACGTAGGATACTTTTCCGGTTCACGTAGGATTAATAACTGGTTTCAACCGGTTACCCATTGATAAAACCTTGATTTACTGATTTTTAGTTAGTTCGGGGTTTTCTATGCAACAAAAAATGGTTTGAGGTTTTAATCACAAAAAACTGACAAGTTGAAGGTGTTTTGCGCAATTATCCCTTTAGTTCAAATTTCATATTTATTGTAATCAAGTTGGATTATTATGAAAATTCAGAAATTTAAAAGTTGATTGATGTTAAATAATTAAGAAATTTTAGAATTTCATTTATATGAATAAGTATGATGAAGTTTAAATATGGTGGTGATAATATAAGAAATTGAACTGTATTTAAGAAATCACTCAAGTGGAGGGACCACTTGTGACAATAATCGAAAAAGGGAGAATAAAAGACTCTTGAGTCTTTCAAGAGTTCACTTACAACTCTCCATCTCCAAAACACACACACCCAAAATTCTCTCAAGCTAGACTGGAACCTTGTAGCACCATAGGGTGTTTGACTTAATTATGTATTTTCTATTTTCTGTAATGTTTTGAGTATTTTAGATCAGGGATTTATTATGTGTTGTGTTTAATCCTGGGTGATGTAATTGTGGCAAGGGTGTCACAACGTATGGTATCAGAGCAGTAGTTTAAGATTCAAGTGTTCATGAGGTCTTGGTCTCAAACATAGGTGATGACATGTTAGTGAGTATAAGTGATAATCTGAACTGAGATAGGATATGATCTAGTAATTATAGGAAATTGACTTTCATACGTGACAAAGGGTGTTGTCTATAAATAAATAACATGATTACTAAACAAGTTATATGTTTTAAATTTCTATAATATGTCTGGCGAAGGAATGACACCACAATATATGAGAGAAATGATGCTATTAATGATGGCAAAGCAAAACCAAATGATTCAAGATCAGTTTAGGGCTCGAGATGAGGCCGAAGCTAAAAGAAAGGAAGACAAAAGAAAGAATAAGGGGAACAACGGTCATAACGATAATCAAGATGACAACACTGGGTCATCAAGTAAGCCAGGGGTTGTCGATTTAAAGACTTTAAGGAAATGGAGCTGTGGAGTTTAATGGACTGGGAGATGCTGTTGCTGTGCTGGAATGGATAGCAGCAACTAAAAGAACGTTCCAAATCAGCGACAGTGCTAAGAAGGACATGGTCCGATTTGCCACCACTATGTTTACCAAACATGCGGTCATGTGGTGGAATTTCATGGTTAACGCTTTAAGCTTCGAGAAGGTGTCTGTTATGACCTGGGCTGAGTTCACCAAGATATATACTCAGCAATACTGCCCGGCTGATGAGCACCGTAGATTGGAAGCCAAATTCATGACGCTGATGCAAGGAACCAAAACAGTGTCACAATATGTTGTGGAGTTCATGAGGCTGAGCTTGTTTGCGCCTCATCAAGTTGACACCAAAGAACGGAAAGTGACCAGATTCGAGGCTTGTCTGGATTTGGAAATCAAGAGAGTTATGAGCAATGTCCGTCACCCCACATTTGTTGGCTTACTAGAGGCTGCCAGAAATGTTGAACAAATTCTTATATTGTCTGGGTACACGATTGGGTTTGCCGCCTCTGCTAATCCAACTCAGCCGTCACCGCCGAAACGCCAACGTGAGAGAGGTTACTCGGGTTCAGCTCGTTCATCACAGTACTCATCTCAGCAGTCTCATCGTTGACCTTCTGCTTCTTTGAATCAGGCTCGTGCATACTCCATCGACACGGAACCACAGTACTGTAATGAATGTCGTCTTGATCATTTTGGTCGGTGCACTAACGGGCGTGCTTGCTTTTGTTGTGGAGAGTTGGGCACTACCAAAATGAATGCCCACGGAAAGCTGATGCCTGCCATAAGTGTGGTAATTGGGGGCATTATAGTAGAAATTGTAGAAAGGAAACTTCAGCTGCTCCATCTTCGACACGATCTTCCGGGGGATCAAGTGGTGGTTCAGTCAGCCGTTGGAACCAGCCACTAAGGACACCTGCTCGTGCATTTTAGATCACAACGGAAGAGGCTAAGAAAGACCCGGAGGTGGTCACGTGTATGTTTATTATTAATTATATGCCTGCACGAGTTCTGTTTGATTCTGGTGCCAATTGGTCATTTGTGTCTACTGCTTTTGCTCAAACTGTCGATGCCTTTGTTTAAGTTATCTATTGTGCCTAATATTGAAACTGCTAGTAACAATTTAGTCAAAGTAGATTAATTATATCGTAATTGTACCTTAGTAATTGAAGATGCAGTCTTCAATTTTGACTTGATTCCAATAGAGTTCAGTGAGTTTGATGTAATGGTCGGGATGGACTGGTGGATCGAGAATGAGGCCCACATAGTTTGCAAGAAGAGAATGATATGGATAACTACTGTGGAGGGCGAGAAATCTGCATATACAGGGATAGGAGAAGTGGGGATCTATGTGTGTTGACCATTGATAAGGCCCGAAAGTTGGTTGCTAAGGGATGTGAGTCTTATTTGACATATGCTATTGATGCCAAGACTGAAAACAAAACTGTAGCCGATGTGCCTGTTGTGTCTGAATTCTCGGATGTGCTTCCGGTAGACTTGTCTGGTGCGCCACCTGAGAGACAAGTGGAATTTCGTATTGACTTGATCCCTGGAGCTTCTCCGATAGCTCGTTTTCCGTATCGTCTTGCACCTACTAAAATGCAATAAATGATGAAGTAATTTCAAGAGTTGTTGGATAAGGGCTTCATTCGACCGAGTTCTTCACCGTGGGGAGCGCCGGTATTATTTGTAAAGAAGAAGGATGACTCAATGAGAATGTGCATCAATTACCACCAGTTGAAAGTTCGAGAGGAGGACGTGCCGGAAACGGCTTTCAGGACTCGTTATGGGCATTACGAGTTCCTAGTTATGCCCTTTGGACTTACCAATTCCCTAGCTGCTTTCATGGACCTTATGAACAGGGTTTGTAGACCGATGTTGGACAAATCGGTAATTGTATTTATCGATGTGTATACTCTAAGTTTGAAGCTGAACTTGCTATACAACTGAATGAATTATTGGAGCTATTGAGAAAGGAAAGGTTGTATGCCAAATTCTCAAAGTGTGATTCTTGGTTGCAACAGATTTGGGGCATGTGATTTCTGGAGCTGAGATTTCGATGGATCCAGCTAAAGTGGAAGCAATAAGGAATTGAGAGTCGCCTCGCTCTGCTACAATTAATTAGGAGTTTCTTGGGCTTAGCAGTTTATTATCGGAAATTTATAAAGGATTTCTCAGAGATTGCAGTCCCTTTAACTGCATTAACGAAGAAGAATGTGTCGTTTGTATAGGAGGTCGAGCAACAAGAAGCATTCGATATTCTGAAGAAAAGTTTAAGAGAAGCACCGATACTTGCTCTACCAGAGGGTAATGAAGATTTTGTAGTCTACACGGATGCCTCGAGGCTGGGATTAGGTGTTGTATTGATGAAACGTGGAAAGGTGATTGCTTACGCCTCGAGACACCTAAAGCAGCATGAGACAGACTACTCAACTCACAACCTGGAGTTGACTGCTGTCACGTTTGATTTGAAATTGTGGCGACATTACTTATATGGAACTAAGTGTCAACTGTATACTGATCATAAGAGTTTAAAGTACATCTCCAGCCAGAAACAAGTTAATATGAGACAAAGTAGGTCTATGGAATTGATTAAGGACTACGATTGTTAGCTACTCTATCATCCTGGCAAAGGTAACGTAGTTGCAAATGCATTAAGCCGTAAAGCACACTTTAAGGATTGTTGTTATGTGATGACCTCTACCATGTTGACCTCCACGATTATTGATGATGTTAAAGCTGCTCAAAAGGAAGCTTTAAAGGATGAAAATATTGGTGCCGAGGACATAAGAGTGCAGAAGAAGATTATGGAAACAAATGAGTCTGGTTTGAAAGGTGTTTACGGAAGCATCTGGGTGCCCAAGTTTGGGGATATGAGAAAAGTTATTATCAAAGAAGCACATTAGTCAAAATTTTCTGTACATCCTGGGAGCACAAAAATGTACAATGAATTAAAAGCTGACTTTTGGTGGCCTGAATTAAAGAAGGATATTGAGCAGTACGTCAAAAGATGTATAACTTGTCAACTTGTGAAAGCCGAACATCAACAACCGTATGGCAGTTTGCAACCACTTCCCGTTCCTGAATGGAAGTGGGAAAATATTACCATGGATTTTGTCACTAAGTTTCTGAAGACAAGGCGTCAGCACGATGCGGTTTGGGTTATTATTGATAGATTGACAAAGTCTGCTCATTTCATACCCATTAGAGAAAGTTATTCATAAGAGATTGGTTCAGATTTATATGAGCAAAAATATTACCAGACATGGAGTTCCAAAATCTATTATATCTGATCGAGATAGTCGCTTCACCTCCAACTTTTGGTCGGCTTTGCAAGAAGGGTTAGGCACGAGGATCGCAATGAGTACGACCTATCGTCCGCAAACTGATGGCCAAAGTGAAAGGACCATCCTCACACTGGAAGATATGATGCGGTCCCGCATTTTAGATCTGGGAGGTAATTGGGATGACCATTTACCGTTGATAGAGTTCTCGTACAATAACAGTTACCACGCAACAATCAAGAAAGCACCGTTTGAGGCAATCTATGGGAGAAGGTGTAGGACTCCTACGTGTTGGAGAGAGACAGGTGAAAGTCTGAATGTTGGGCCGACATTGCTACAAGAAACAAATGAGGAGATACAATTGGTCAGACAGAATATGAAAGCGGCTCAGGATCGACAGAAATGTTACCATGATAGGAGAACAAACCAATTAGTTTTGAAGTAAATGATTGGGTTTATCTAAAAGTATCACCGATGCGAGGTGTTACCCGTTTTGTTAAAAGAGGCAAGCTGGCACCAAGATTTGTAGGCCCGTTCAGAATAACAGAAAAAGTTAGGAATCAATCTTATCGTTTGGAGTTGCCTAAGGAGATGACGGGCATACACCTGGTGTTTCTTGTGGGAAACCTTAAGAAGTCCTTCACAACTGGAAACGAGGACTGGGCTGATAATACCGAGTTGTAGATAGATGAGAGGCTCCAATATGTGAAAGAGTCGGAATGTGTTTTGGACACTAAAAGTGAAGAAACTGAGAAATAAAGAGATAGAGATGGTTCTTATACGTTGGTAGCATCACAAAGGAGCAAACCACACATGGGAAACAAAGGCAGATATGTTAACGAAGTATCCACAACTGTTCTAAACCAAGTATATTCGAGGACGAAATTCGAGCGTGGTGGAGCCCATGCTGTAACATCCCAAGATTTAAATTGTTGTAATCGAGAATATTTAGTTTAAATTTCATATTTATTGTAATCAAGTTGGATTGTTGATGAAAAATCTCTTTATTCGGAAAATGGTTTAGAAACACTCCATATATGCAAATATATCATTTCTATGAATTGCATGTTTATAAAATTGAGTTTGACAAAATTTTGGTTAAAACTCGTAGCTGCGACCTGCAGTTCTGTAGGTCGACTCGTCGAGTCAAGTGTGATGACACGGCGAGTCGTCAAGAACATCAAGCTGGTAAGAATTTTTCTAACTGTTGAGACCTGAACTTCGGATGGGTCAAGACTTCGGGTTATATATCTCGGGATTTAAATTCGACCATTCGGACCTCGACTCATCAAGTCGAGCTGAGTGACTCGGCGAGTCAGCCTCAGTTCATGAGAGTTTCAGATCTGGTCAGGAGCTGGGTGATGGTGAATCCGAAGATTTAACGCTTGATATATAACCCGAAGTCTTGACCCATCCGTGATATTTAACGGATTTAACATTTGGCATTCTACTAACTTGCGTTTATTTTGGTGCACATTGTTGCTTGCATACATTGTTTTCTTTGTTGTGCATCAACCTGATCGGCTTGCAAGCTATAACTGTTAATCTGGTGTTACTAAGGCTATATGACCTAGAGCTGATCACTCCGAGGTCCCGAAGAGCTTGATGATAATTCGCCTCCGATGATGTGTTTGTGCCGAGCAATGGCTCGATGGAGCTGCGACTCATGTGTATTTCCATACATCGTGTACGAAGGGGTGCGCGGCGTCTATCGCCGGTGTTACTCATGTGTGCTGCATAAAGACTTGTAGAATATATAATCTCTGTACTCAATAAGCATTGCTTATCCTTTAGTTGTTGACATTTTTCAGGAAAGGGTAAATCCACTGCTGGACCTTCTAGCTAGGTCATATCTTGAAGTATTTGAGAATCTGTACTACTCAATCGATAACTAACATATGGGGATATCATTGTACTATTTGGGATGGTTGTAATAATTATTGAGTATGTAGAAGCTAGACTGGAACCTTGTAGCACCATAGAGTGTTTGACTTAATTATGTATTTTCTATTTTCTGTAATGTACTGAGTATCTCAGACCAGCGATTTATTATGTGTTGTGTTGTGATGTAATTGTGGTTATTGTGGTAAGGATGTCACAGATGAACAAGAAGCGTCGATATAAAACTGGGTCACGAAATTATGAAAAGCGTGACAAGTATGATAAGTATGAGAAAGATGGGGAAAACAGTGGCAAGAATTATGAAAAGTATGGCAAAAAGGAGAAGTTTGTCACAAGAGAAGAAGAGCAAAAATGCTACAACTGCAGTAAACCAGGCCACTTTGCCAGAGAATGCAGAAAACTAGGGGTAAAGAATTCTGAGTACTATACAAGAAAGGCACTGCTGGCAAAGCAAAAGGAAGCCGAAAAAGCTCTCATGGCAGAAGATGATCACTGGCTTCAACATTTTGATGATGAAGACATATTGGATATGGATGCACACATTTGCTTTCGATCGGAAACGTTTCAAAATGTGTCAGAGTCTGAGAAAAGTGAATCAGCCATCCTCGCTGAAGATGAGATCTGGGTTGGTCTGACAGATCAAGAAGAGGATGATGTAAAAGCTGCAAATGTTGATTCAGAGGATGAGTTGAGAGAAGATGTTGG
The DNA here is from genome assembly GCA_020465985.1 of Centrapalus pauciflorus. NCBI lineage: Eukaryota > Viridiplantae > Streptophyta > Magnoliopsida > Asterales > Asteraceae > Centrapalus > Centrapalus pauciflorus. Next base: position 160,447 of record JAANYP010001261.1, read on the forward strand.
TTGCTTTGATGGCCATTAGAGGCAAAGGATGCAGTAAAGTGAATGATGATGATGGATCGGAGTCTGACAGTTCTGAAAATTCTGAGACACCCGAGGTAGACTCTTCTGATAATGATAATTCTTTTGTGCTTGAGGATAAATTAATGCAAATGACTTGTGTGCTTAATCGTCTGGAAAAATCATTAAAAGCCGTGAAAAAGAATGCACATTCTTTGGAAAATAAATTAAAAAGTGAGCATGAACTTGTTTTATAATTTCCCAAAGATAAGGCATTCGCTTTGCAGTCTGTTTCGATAATGGAAAAAAAAGTTAAAAAAGCTTCAACTTGAAAACGATAAACTTAGTAGCACAATTGATGACATAAATGAAAATTTAAATTAGCTGAATTAGAAAATGCTAATTGTTCTATAAGCTACAATTCGATCTTTGACGAAAGGACTAATCTTTATGAAATGATCAAAACCTTAGAAGATGATTTTTTGAAAAGCAGTCAAACTAATCAAACAATTCATTTAAACCAACCAAGAGAGACTGAATTTTATAATTCAAAAGCTGACATTGGTTGTGAAAATCCTAAGTATCTTACAAAAGCAATTCCATGTTCACCAACATTATACGGTACAAGATACATGAACTTAGGATTTAAAATGGTGTTTCTGAAAGCTTCTGAGGAAGTTGAATCTGGAGAAGAACTTAAACGGTTGAGAGATGATAAAATTTAAAATAATTTGGACTATAACCTTCTTAATCAAAGTTATAGATTTACTTTTTCCGAAGTTAAACTGTCCAACAGACAAGGCCAACTTAGACATATTCTATTAAACCTGTCCAACAAATATGGACAGTTTTGACGATCTGCCAGGTTACAACCAGTGTAACAGTGTGAAACAGAGTTGGGTTGATTTGAAAATCACTTATCAGGTTTAATTGAGGCATTAAAAAGCCTTAAAATCTCCCCCTAAGTGTATCAATCAGGTTTGATTAGAAATCTTCCTCTATGATATAGAACATGTTTGATTGAGACCTTTTTTTTGCCTAACAATCTCTACCTATTTGCAATAATCAGACTGAGTCTGACTATATCAGCTTTAACTATATACTTTTACAATACGATTGCAAAAAGAATTTTACAACATTCAAGTAAAGTAAATGATCAACTTATATATAATGAATGTTGTCTAAACAACTGATGTTTACAAAGAAAAGGTACAATTGATGTACATTACAACAAAAATTACAAACACAATTAATGGACTATTTTTGTTGGGAGAAGTTAATGGTAAGCATGACCAACTAATCATCAGCTACCATTCTTCATCTACACATCAGTTGTAGATGGACCTTTCTCTTTTTTCTTTCTCATCATTTAATCCAGCAGCAGCTTGGTGAAGTTTTTTTTCGTTGCAGACTAGCCAACATTTCCTTATTGGCTTCAAAGCTTCCAACTTCTTGTTTAAGATAGAAGAGCTCCTGGCTATCAAGTTCACCCCTAGCATTGCAGTCTGCTAACTGATTTAGGATGGCTACTCTCCACCTAAATTGTTTTATGTATGTTGTCATGCATCTGAAGACAAGAAGTTGTTAGACTCCAGCTTTGCGAATATCTGAAGCTCTCTGGAAGCACATCTTCTTAGTAAGAGGATCCACAAAGAATACACCAACTTCAGGCTCTTCAATGAACTTCCCTTCAGTTGGTTCTACACCTTTGGGTAGGCTGAGATTCATACGTTTTATCTAAGTGGCATAGAACCCATGCTCAATCAACATCACTATCTCTTCAAGTTCGGTGTCCTTCTTTTTTCTTCTTGGCTTAATTTTGGGCTCCATTTTGGAAGTCCCTTTAATCATCTCTTCAGGTATAACACCCAACCCCATAGTTTTTCCATCAGCTTTCTCACAAATGCTCTGACAGTTTTAGCAGTCTCAGATTTGAACTACTTAGAGCAACTACATGCTCAACCCATTCTCTGTATCCCATTTTGGCTACATTTGCTGCTTCATATGACTCCAATTCAGGGCCATCAGCACCAAATCTTGTAATTTGTAGCTTCCAAGGCTGATTCTTCCTTGAAGTGGGAACATCTTTGACAATGGTTTCTCTGGCTAGCCTTCTTTCAGCAACATCATAAAATTTCTTTTTGGCCAGGTTGTCAAAGTGGAATTGGGTTCCGATAGAGAAGGTGTGGTGGACACAGACTTCTCTTTAGTCACAGAGACCTTTGATTCCTTCTCCTTCTCTGTCCTCTTTTTTTCACTGTCAGTTTCTTTGACAGCTTCCTCCAACTTCTTTTGCACTACCAAAGATGACATTTTTACTTCCATTGCCTCTTTGGCAGCCAAAACCTGAGCAGCTTTCATAGAAGTTGTTTCCTCTCTTGCTCTTTCCAGGAGCTCAGCTTGCTCTTGTTTCCACTCATAGTATGTTTCAAGTGAAACTTTCATTTCCTTGGCTTAGGCTTTATTTTTTTAGCTGAATCTCCCTTTCAACATCTGTATCCACAACAACCTTGCCTTTTCTGTTGGCTAATGTGGATGGAGCAATCTCAACCTCCCCTTCTTATGATATTACCAAGACTAGTTGTCTTCTTTTACTGGGCCTGGCCTCAGTCATACTGCCCAAAAGAACAGATCCAGTGGGTTTGGCAGCAGCAGGCTTGGTAATAGGTGTAGATGCAACCAGGCTATGTACTAAGAAGCCCACACTGTCTTTCACCTCAGCTAACTGAATAAGGCATTTTTCAAGGGAGGATGATTGAAAATTGGTAGTTGCTTTAAGGTCACCTGCCTACGGATCCGATCTTGACGCGACACCGTCTAACGAGTGCAGAATCCTCGTTAGGGGTTTAACGGATTGATCACACACACACGAAACACGGAGACCAACAAGATGATAGACGTAACGTCGAACGTCCCGACACGTGAATCTCTCCAAAACTCTATGCTAATCACTCACAAGTTCGTAATCGGCTTGAAACGCTAATCTCTGCATAGATTGTTAATCAAAACTGATTAACTCTTAATTATAAGCCTTAACTTCAAACTTGGCCCAGACAAGTTCGTGAAGGCCCAAGCCCACGAACTTGTCCACCAATAAGTTCGAACCTGGCTTTGATATTATTCTAGAACTTGTCTTTGGACTTGTTCTAGAACTTATGTTTGAACTTACCTTTGAACTTATGTTTGAACATATCTTTGAACTTATGTTTGAACCTATCTTTGAACTTAAGTAAACATAAATCACAAACAAGATCAAACATATATACAACCATCATCAAACATATGTATTAACATGGAATTACAAAGGCTTGAACTATTACAAAAGATTATCTACACTTAGACTGCTATCGTCACACAGGATGCACTAACAGACTCCCCCTTGACGATAGCTTCTAACTAGATATTCACTTTGTCTAAGTACTAGTCCTATTCAAAATGCTACCTGCATACAATCCCTGCTCTATACAAACCTTCACAACTTTCTGGAACTTCCTGCCTTCAGATCTCTAGCCTTCATGAAATAAAATTGGCTGATCATGAAGCTTTTGCAAGTCATCCTTGGATAGGTTGACAAGGTGAAACGGACCGTATACCTTCAAAATTACCTTCTCTTCTTCATCCTCCATTACGGCTTCAGCTGTTTCATTGTCGACATACCACCACTTCATATTCTTCAGGATATCCTGTGGCATTGTCTTTAATGGAACCTTCTTTAAGCATCTGACTGGTTTGTAGACCATCTTAGCCCATGGTTTCCCAGTAAGAGGATCTATTCTTGTTTCATCTTCCACTCTCTTACCCGATCTTGGCTTAAACCTTTCAAACCTTCCAGAACGACCCTCGCTTCTTATAATTTTAGCAACAACTTCAGCATATGGGTCATCTCCTAGGTTGATCAGTTCTTTCCAGGCTAACTCTTTCACTTCACATTTTGGCAATGAGTTGAAGTCTTTCAGCGTTCTTCTCAAGTACTGTAGTCCATCTCTTCTTTTCAGAACAAATAGCTGCAGTTCTCTGTCATAGATACAGCTTAGAATTCCGCCTGATAACTTTCACGGACATGGTAGCCTCATCTTCTTCTTTACTGCCAAGTCAATCTTTTTTTCTTCTTTCTTAAACCATAATCTCTTCTTCTCTTCTTTAGACTATTCCCTGTCAGCTGTATCAGATTCTAATTCTTCATTATCTGCAGATTTCAGCAACTCAATGTCAATCACATTCTGATTCTCATTCTCGTAAAGTTTCGTGACAGGTTGCTTTTGGATCAAAACTTCATCAACATTGTCATCTTCACCTTCCACTACTTCATCATCGGATTTCCAATCTGGAACATCCTCTGGTATGAACTCTCCTTCTTCCAGTTCCTCCTGATCTATGAAGTCTTCTATATCAAATCTAAACTCATCTTCATTATCTGGATCTATCAGAACTCCTATCATCTCTTGTTCAAAAGCCTCTGAGGCTTCAGAAGCCTTTCCTTTCTCTTAAGCTTCATCTCCTCCCATACTCGAAGAACCAGGCTCCCTTTGAACATTTGCTTGCTGAGTAGTCTTTTGAGAAAGATCTGCTAGCTCACTTTCTTTCTGCATGTCGGGATCGTCGCCTTCTTCATCATCTCTTTGAACTTTCCTGACCTCATCTCCTCTGCAGCTGCTCTCCCACTGAGCTTGAAGATCTTTCATTATTTGCTCAACCAGGGTCTACAGAGTCAAAATTTGAGAACGCTGAGTCGTCAAATCTTCTTATTGAGCAGCAACAGTCGTTTGAAGCTTTGCATTTTCTAACTCCAGCCTTGAATTGTGCTGTTGCAATTCTTTGACTGCTGTTGAAAGCTGGTATATTTGGACTGTTTGGAAGTCCACTTTGCTCTTCAACTCTGTAAACCGCTGATTTTCGGTGAATGAAATGGAGGTGGATGGAATGTAGGCGAATGTTGATGGAGCGGCGGTTGATGTGGATGGAGCGACAGTTGACTAAGATGGAATAGCAGAAGTAGATGGAGCTCCCTGCATGAAGCGATGCCTTTTTGCTCTATGCCTAGGGCAACTGGAGCTTCTTCTTCTAAATCAAAATCAGAATCTTCGGCGTCTTCATCACGAATTACAGGCCTTGTCATCTTCCTTCGGCTAACAACCACTCTAGATCCATATCTGCCGATGGTAACAACCGGATCTTCAGCCTCTGTCTCCTCAGAATTAGATTCAGATTCAGACTCAGAGGCGATCTCGACTTGACCCTCAGCCTCAGCCTGTTCCCTAGCTTCTTCTCCCTCAGCATGACCTTTTGTGCCTACAGACTCGGCAACAAGAGGTTGATATTCATCTATCTCCTTGAAAATGTCATCTACATCAGCTGGGGGTTTCAAAATGTCTTGAACCAACTGTTCAGCTATATCTTCCTCCGCTGCTGCTCCTTGTGCCCAGATCTCCTCCAACGTCTGTTCCCGTTGGTTGAAGTCGAGCCGAAGTGGATGGCCCAGCAGCTTCAGTAGCAGTTTGGGAGCGGGGAATGGTTCTTGTAACCGGTGTGCGTCTTGCCGGTGCTCTCTGAGATTGCTGCTGCTGCTGTTGTTGGGGGGTGCTTCACTAATCCAATTTTCTCCTTCCGGAGCAACAAAATCAGGATCTATAACTGCACCAAACAACGGTGCCACTTGAGGCTTGACCTGCTCAGCCCTTCGTGCATTATAGGCCTGGCAGTCAGCAAAAATACGCTTATCGATTAAGGCCACACCACTTTGCTCAGGTAGTGGCGGAAGATTCGGCAAAAAGTGTCGGATAATCATCATTATGAATCGGGGATACATCAAAAATCGTTCTCTGGCTGGAGCAGTAATCTGGTGGACAAACTCCCCGAAAAACATTTCCGAAAAGCTGAACTGTTTGTTGTAGACCAAGGCAATCAGCGCAGACTGCAGTTTTGACACCATTGTGTCAAACCCAGCTTTCTTCGGTGCGTAGCACACCATTATTACATGGACCAGATACCTCCATTGTCCAATTAGCCCGCTTTTGACGTAGGATGCCTTAGTTATGTCTTGTGCGTAGCCCATTCTCAGAAAGGCCGCTTGCCTTATGGGCATTGGGAAATCTATCGGGCATGCTTCTTGCTCCCCTGTGCCCAACTGCAGAATTTTCCTCAACATGTTCGCAGAAAATGCAATTGGTTGACCGCCTACTCTTGTACGTAACACGGTAGGGGTAACGGAACAATCCACCTGAAGGTGCTCCCAGAACTGCCTCACATATGTTAGAGTGATTGGCAGATTATGCGTAAGTGCATATGACACTCTGGACTGTGTCAAAAACTCTATCATTGGACGGTATGGCTAAGCCTCCGGCAATTGGAGATCTACAGCCATTACCATATTATGCTTATTATAGAAGGCACGGTCTCCCATAACTGCACACAAAATCACCAAACTAAAATTAGAAATCAATTTAAAATTAAATTTGTTAAATTTGAATTTGCATAACTTCGAACTTGATTAAGTTCGAAGTCTAACACATTCGAACTTAGACAAATTCGAAGATGTTAAAAACCATTCGAACTTAATTAAGTTAGAAACACCCAATGGAACATAACTGACTTCGAACTTATAGATATTTCAACAAGTTCGAACTTTCTGACAAGTTCGAACATGAAGAACAAATTCGAAGTCGGTCACTTTCAACTTAAAAACCATGATTTTAACCCCATTTGACTTAATTAACTGTGTATTCTAGTCCTATTAGGTTCTAATCTAAGTTATGTATCATTTATTTTATGTTTTAGCTTTTATAACTTGTGATTTAAAGTCACCTAGTTTTTAATGACATAAAACTCAAATGTGGTTGATTTTTGCCACAAAAATGTCCTAAACTAACACTTACTTATGATGTTCACTATACTCAAGTATGTGTGTATGTTCGAGAAACAGTGGAAAACTTCAAGAAATAGTATGAAATTCGAATATCCGAGAAGTTCGAGGATATGTTCGAGATCGCCCTGACAAGTTCGAGAGATTTAAATTCGAGAGTATATGACATAAATGAAGTATTGTTGACCTATTTATATCAACCACCTTCGAACTTAGCTTAAGTTCGAACATCCAACAAGTTCGAAGGTAACTTCGAATTTGTCTGAAATTTTGAACTTAACTAAAAATTTTGAAAATTCTTGAAAAAAAAATCCAACTTTTCCAACTTTTTCATTTAACAGATTTTTTTTAACTTTGCAAAAACATTCACACTAAGCAATAGATTTTCACGCAATATTTGTTTCTTCAACCAAAAATGCATCCTATTAACTTTGACATTTATCCTACTTAAAGTAAAATAAAATAAAATAAAGTAAAAATATAAAAGAAACTAAAATAAAATAAAGTAAACCAAAATTGAAAATAGTTAAAAGTACTTTAAAAATTACAACTAATACTAATAGAATATTTTTGCGAGATAGTCAAAGAAGGTTCAATCAGATAGCGGTGTCAAACGCACTTTCAGTATTTCACTTTCACACTTAGGAATTTTTTTTATTCCTTTGGTTGTTTGTCGTGATATACATTCCAAGTCGATTGTCGGTATGATTTTCCCTTTAAACATTTAACACTTTGGAAATTCCCTTGGCCTTTTTATTTATCAAGAAACTACCTTACATGTCCCATACTTAGATATACTTCTATGATCAAGGCAGACACACAATGATTATAACTTTTCGGTATTGCAAATTTTCTTTAAAAGGAAAACGTCGGACACAGTTCTGTATTTACATACAACAGAGTGTCTTAGTTTGTCTTAGAGTTCCTTTTAAGTTAGCAAGATAGCGGTGACAGGTCTGTACTTATGTACAACAAAGCGACTTATCTTGCTAGCTTAAGTCAAAACAGAGGTGACAGGTCTGTACTTACGTACAACAAAGCGACTTGTTTTGACTTCCTTTTCCTTTCAAAAAATTTTCTTTTCTTTGCTTAAGATGTATTTTGATGCTGCTATACATCCCCCAGAAAATTTGCATACCTCATTTACAATCATTGTCTGTATGTCTCTAACATAGAAATTAAGACCATTTGGTCATACATTTAAGTTAGTTACACATATGACATTTTCTTGATTATTTTATGAGCTGTTAGGATTTCCTTCAAATATTATGCCTACCAACACATCAGACAAGAAAATGTATATCACTTAGAATTTATGGTGCATTATGTGTGAAAGCTCAACACTTAGAGTTTGTTTAGACTGTGCTAATTTTCGTCACTTTGAACCTTAGACTCTAAGACTTAACTCATTTTTTTTGAAATTTTTATGTTTTTCTCTCTTTTTTCTTTTGTTTTTGATTTTTAAGATAAGCTAATAAACTAACATACTAACTTACTATAAAAGGAAAGAAAATCTACTAAGTTAGTAGCTTAGTAGACATAAGACATCATTTCATCCGTTGCAAGTTTTACCAGTTTTATCAAATTCTTTTCAACACAATCACGTATGAAATGATGTCTTATGTCTATGTGCTTTGTTTTACTGTGTTTAACTTGATTATTAGTTATAGCAATTGTAGACTGATTATCTATCCTAATGGGAGTATGAGTGTAAGTCAAACCGTAATCCCGCAATTGTTGTTGTATCCACAAAACCTGTGAACAGCAACTACCCGGCGCTACATATTCTGCCTCGCACGTTGATACGGCCACCGAAGTTTGTTTCTTGCATTGCCAGGATACGAGCCTCCCTCCAAGGAACTGATAACCTCCAGTTGTTGATTTCCAGTTCAAGCTGCATCCACCATAATCAGAATCCGTATATGCCTCCAATTCTAGATCTCCATCAGCATGATACCAAAGTCCCAGCTTCGGTTTCGACTTCAGATATCGTAAAATCCGCTTCACGGCTTTCATATGCATCTCATTTGGATTTTCTTGAAACCTAGCATAAATACACACAACAAACATAATGTCAGGTCTAGAAGCAGTTAAATACATGAGTGACCCGATCATGGCCCGATATAATGTCGGATCCACATCAGTATCACTTTCTGTACCCGGTCCGAGATTGTGATTCACTTGAATCGGATTACTAAAGTGAGCGGTCAACTTTGTTCCTTCCATCCCGAAGCGCTCCAGAACGTCGTAGACAAACTACGTCTGATGGTTAAACATGCCCTCTTTCCTTTGTTCAACTTGCAAACGCAGAAAGAAGTTCAACTCTCCCATAGCACTCATCTCAAACTTTAACTTCATGACATTTTCAAAGTCTTTGCACATCTGTTCGTTTGACGACCCGAAAATGATGTCATCCACGTACACGTGTACCACGATAAAGTCCTCTCCTTTTCTCTTCACGAACAATGTACTATCAATTCTCCCTCTTTCAAACCCGTTGTCCAAAAGATGAGTTGACAGCGTCTCATACCATGTCCTTGGTGCCTGATGCAATCCATACAGAGCCTTATCAAGTCGATATACTCTGTCGGGATACTTTGGATCAGTAAATACAGGCGGCTGTTCGACGTACACCAGTTCCTTCACCTTGCCATACAGGAATGCACTCTTTACGTCAAGTTGATATACCTTAAACCCTTTGAAGGATGCGAATGCCAGAAACAGACGAATTGCCTTGAGCCTTGCCACTGGTGCAAACACTTCGTTGTAATCAATTCCCTCTTCTTGGTTGAATCCTTTCACGACAAGTCTCGCCTTGTTACGAGTAAATATACCCCGATCATCTATTTTGCACTTAAAGACCCATTTGGTCCCTATTGCAACTTCTCCTCGAGGTAACGGCACTAACTCCCATACTTCAAGTTTTATGAATTGTGACAGTTCTTCTTGCATGGCTTCAACCCAAGAGTTGTCTTTCAGTGCCATTTGCACATTCTTCGGCTCTACTTACGAGATGAAACATGAATATAGACTTGTGTGATACGCCTCGGAGTCGTTGATCATCGATAACAACACCGTGTTGTTATTCACCCTACTCCTAGTTCTCACACCGGTATTTGGATTGCCTATGATACTCTCAATCAGATGATCCTTGTTTATCCTCGATGTCTCAATCTCATCGACTTGAAGATTCTCTCCTAGGTTTGATCCTATTTCACCTACAGGGGGTACGACCTCAGACTGTACATTCTCTTCCTTATGATCACTGTCCTCGGAGTTAGAAGTATTTGTCTGATTCTCGTTTGTAGGTAATTCAGGTTCATTCTCTGTTGGAGACCCATCTTCTGTCGTTGTAGGCCCATAAGTTGATGGAATGCTTGACTTTGGAAAACTTTGATAGTTGTCATTCAGATTTAATGACGAGAAGTCATTCTCCACTGTACCTGCATTTCCACTAAAAGGTATGTTAAATGATTTAAACAATGAGTCATAATCAAATAATCATTCCGGACCAGTTTGGGGTTCATGTGAATAACTTGTTACATCTATGTTAAACACAATTTCTTTTGTACCGTTTGTTTTGTTAAAAACCCTTTTGTTTGGTGAGTTAGGGACATAACCTAGGAAGTATCCTTCGTCTGCCTTTTCACCAAACTTAGGTTGATGTTTTGTTTTCAATAAAGTACACGGTATCCCAAACAGTTCAAAGCCAGTTAAATTAGGTGGTCTTTTATTCAGAACTTCATAACAGGTTTTGTTCAGTGATTTGACAGTAAGGACCCGGTTTAAAACGTGACACGCAGTATTCATTGCCATCCCCCAAAACATGGTAGGAACTTTTGAATCCGAGAGCATTGTCCTTGCTGCCTCAATCAAAGTCCTGTTCTTACGTTCTGCCACCCCATTTTGTTGTGGCTCATAAGGTGCACTAAATTGATGCACTATACATTTGGATAGGCAATATACACCAATTACTGTGTTTTTAAATTCGGTTCCATTATCACTCCTGATATGTTTTACCCTCGTCCCATAGGAGTTTTCGACTTGGTCTAAGAACCCAATCAACTTTCCAGCTGTTTCGTCCTTTGTACCTAAAAAGAAAACCCAAGAAAAACGTGAGTAATCAACAGTGATAACTAAACAATACCAACTACCACCTATTCTCCTTTTGTTGATTGGACCGAAGAGATCCATATGCAGCAAATCGAAGGTGGAAGTTATCGAGTTCTGAGTCTTTGACTTGTGTGACTTCTTGTGTTGTTTGCCTTTCTTGCACGGTACACACTTGTCATCGAACTGAAAACTCTTCAGTGAGACACCTTGCACCAGACCATGTTTAGTGATGTAATTCATTTTCCTTAGGTGCAAGGGTGCCATGCGTCTGTACCATAATATGGATTCGGACTCTGAAGCTTTGGATAGAAGACAGATTGTTCCCATCGACAAATCTGATATGCTCATGTCCATCGTGTACAAATCATTCTTCCTTGGGGCTCTCATAATTATCCACTCTTCAAGTACTTTAAATCCCAGTTTCAGCACTAACGCCTCAGTTTCAGTAAAAATTACTGAATTCTTCTTATCACAGATCTGAGATACACTAATGAGATTACGATCAAGTTTATCAACATGGTAAACTTGATCAAGTGTGATAGTCCCATTAGTGACCACTCCAGTTCCAGTGATATGACCTCCCTTGTTCCCAGCGAATGATATGAATCCCTTGTTCCCTCCCTTGAAGTCTGTGAGTAGACACCTTTCCCCAGTCATGTGATGAGAGCAACCACTATCGACGAACCATTTGTTGTTTAGACATGTAGTTAGCTCCCGCACATGTAAGAAAACAAGTTAGTTATCACGGGGAACCCAAGCCATGACTGACTTGGTAATACGATTCTCATCCACATACGTGAACTCCTTCAAATACCCATCTCTCCTTTCAGGTGACTTGGGTTTTTGATTGAGAACCGGTTGTGGTGCTGAGTGATTTAAATTCATCTTGGCCTTTGGGTAAGCATTTGTTGTTGAGCCCTTGAATAGTTTCTATTATAAGGCATTTCAGATTGATATCCCTGGGCTCTACCTGGTGTCTGTTGTCTTTGAGGAGTGTGAGATCTTACTAGTAGTTTCTTGATTAGATGATATAGTTTTTAGTATTAACAGAAATGAGATAGGTGATAGAAAAGTAAAAGAATAATGAGTTAATTACATAGATGGTCCTTTAACTAACCTCAAATTGCATGTTTGGTCCTTTTTCAAAAAAGTTGATGGTATTTTAACTACCAAAATGTTGCAATTAAGGTCCTTTCTAACTGAATCAGTTAGAAAGTGACGTTTAGTCAAGGGCATTTTAGTCTTTCTCAGGATACATGACCTTTTTTTTCAAATTTTTTCTTATTATTTGCATTATTATTAATACTAATATGAATAATAATATTATTACTTTTATTTATCTTCATCAAAACTTTAGAAACCCACCACCGCATACACCTCACCTGCATTTCGTTGGTTCTGCATTTCACTGGTTTGCCCTAGCCGGGAGACCTAGAACGTGGAGATGCAGCAGTTCGAAAACCCACCACCACTGCCGCCTCACAAGCATTATGTTTCACTTGAATCAACTTGACTCCACTGGCAACCAACTCTCCTGCTCTACCACCACCGCCGCCTCACCTGCATTTCGCTTCACTTGAATCCTCTTGACTCCACCAGCAACCAACTCTCCTGCTCCACCACCAGCATTGGTGCTCTTATCGGTGGAAGAGACCGAAACCAACTTCACAAGTCTATTGCTATTACCACCGGTAGCGACCACAGTCCCATTTCCACCACTAGAATTAGGGTTGGGTGATTCAGATCTTCTATATGGGGATATGCTTACCCCCATATCTTTGTTTCCCCCTTCTACAACCCAAACCACTGCCATAGACTGCCATCAGTAAACCTTAGACCACTACCGCAATTATCACCTGTAAGCTCCATCTCTACTTCCGTCTTCATCGAATCATCGATTAGCCCACGAACTAACAAACCCTAACCTTCTGCTTGCGTTCACCTTTAATGACTCCTCCTCTTCCTTACTTTCTTTTTTCTTCTCAGGTTTTTAAGTTTTTAGTGTGCGTTAAGCCATCAACACATAAGGTTTGTGATTTTGTTCTTCGAGACGATGCATTGTTTGATTTTCAATTTAGGGGTTTGCGACTATAGGGAATTAATTACTGGAAGGGGTGTTCTTCGTTGTCATTTTAATTTTTGGGATATGTTCTTCGTTGGTAATTGTATTCTTCAAATGGGTTGTATTTGATTTGTTCGATTGAGGGGGAGTCCGTCGGAGAGTGTAAAAGAAACCAGGGAGTTAGTTGGAGTGTTAAAAGAAATTGATGAAGATAAATACTAATAATAATAATAATAAATAATAATAATAATAATAATAATAATAATAATAACAAATTGCAAAAAATGTCCTTTATCCTGAAAAAAACTGAAATGTCTTTGACTTAACGTCACTTTCTAACGGATTCTATTAGAAATGACTATCTCCTACAACTTTTTGGTAGTTAAAACACTGTCGTTGCAACTTTTTTAAAAAAGGACCAAAAAAGCAAATTTGGGTTAGGTAAATGATCATCTATGCAATTAACTTAAAAATAATATACATATAAATAAGGTAGGTGACTAAAAAGAAAAAGAGAGAAAAAGAGTATAGAAAGTAAATATAGGGTAAATGATAGAAAGTAAGAGAGAAAGTATAAAAAGTAGTATTGTAAAAAAATGAAATGAAAATTTTAAGGAATTGTTGTTGAATAAACAAGTTTTTATTTTTCTTGAAAATTAAAATGGAAATTTTAAATATAATTTTAAACAAAACAATTATAGTTTTATCTATTTATAAAATAATATTCTCAAAAAATTAATAGTTTTTTAAAAAAAATACCCATATCATACATGGCTTAATAAATTAGTTGTTATGTATAAATCTAAAATTTAAATAGAGTAATTCACGCCAAAACTACTTTTAATGCACGATATACAATTTAATAAAATGCGTATTTTTATATACTTGATATTTTATACTTTTTTTAGAAGGATAATCAAATCTGACCATTTTTGTTTGACACCCAAATGATAAATGGGAATCTTTCTATTTCCTAGAAATGATTGATTATTTTACTATAAAAACAGAGTAGGATAAATTCTTTAATGAATAACATCATTTTTACAGTTATTAGATAAGACGTTTTCATTTTATACATCCTCTATGGTCAAACAAACACGTATATGTATATGTATGTATAAACACAATCAAATTAAAGAGTATAACATCTAAGGACTGTTTACAATTATAATGTTTTTAGCGTCAGTATATAATTTGACATTACAAATATATATCACAATTGTGAATATATATATATATATATATATATATATATATATATATATATATATATATATATATATATTCTATTATAAGAGTAACGAGATGCCACATGGCACTTAGATAAAGCGCCACTTGGCTTCGCATGTAATTGACACGTGTTTTTTGCAATTCTTTTTCAAAAAATTTTTAAATTTTTTTTTTCCATTTAACTAGTTGAAAATGTTGACCGGCGTTATCTTTTTTCCATTTTATTAGTTGAAGAAGTTGACGCTTTATCCTCCCTCTCCTCCATATGGGAAATTTGACTGCCTTTATCCTCCTCTCCATATTCGAATTTTTTTTTCTTCCATTTAATTAGGTGAACACGTTGACTGGGTTTATCCTCCCTCTCCATATTCAAAATTTTTATTCCATTTAATTAGTTGATCAATTTGACGGTTTATCCTCCCTCTCCATATGCGAAATTTGAACCTGTTGCTAGGGTTTCGATTTGTATCCTTATCAGCTTATGCATTTGAAGATAATTCCGATTGTTAAGTTTTGAATTCTATCAATTTCAAATTTAAATATATTCCAATTTAAATTTAAATCTGTGCATATCAGGATGAATTTCGTACATGGGTATGCTTCGTTACTCCTATAAATGATTGTAGGCAGAACGTGATTACTTCATATGCTTTCCAAAAATCAAAACTTTTGATATTTATTTCTTAATTTCCTGCTTATTTGTCAATGGATTCCCATATAACATTGATTGATGAACTTGATGTTATGAATGTTTCATTTTTTATCAAAGTTCGTGTTATTCGGCTGTGGAAGCTTCATGTCTTCAAGAATCCCAACGAAACACATGGAGTTGAAATGATACTCATTGATGAACAGATTTGTTATTATTAACTGTTTTGTTTCATATGATTACTGGAAAAAAAAAAGTTGAATTAGATAATAAACACTTCAAAAACCTTTATGATATTACAATTCTTCAATATAGCATCTGCAACATTTAGCCCCTTTTTATACTGCTTTGTTTCATATGATTTTTGGCAAAAATAAATAAATAAAAGCAGCAGATGTAGACTGTTTGTTCCAACAAATATTTTTGTTTCCTACCAACTACAAGATTTATGCATTCCAAGTATTTGATTCCAGCCATTGATCAAGATTCTTAAGGTTAATATCAATGGGTGACCGCGTTATAGAAGCTGAGATTATATCTGGGAGTATATCGGCAAGCGAACATTTATTCCCAGGTTTCGTTTGACGCTTTCAGATAAGAAGATACCTTTCAAAATTCAGAGAAGACAATTTCCGCTTGTCGTATGCTTTGATATGACGATAAATAAAAGGTAAGGACAATCACTATCGAAGGTTGGTTTGTTTCTCAACGACTCGGTTTCAGTAATGGTCAGCTATATGTTGCCCTATTTAGGGTTAAAAGTAGAGAATGTTTAAAACTTTTAATTTTAGACAAGGAAGGTAGAGTTAGCAGCAAAATGACCAATGTTGTTTATAAGGAAGTATTTTCTGGTTTTGATTTGAAACTATGAATCTACTTTTTATTTAAATCTTGTATTTTTTTATATTTTGTTATATGTATATATATGTTAATTAATAAGATTAGCCCGTGTACTACACGGGTAATAACATAGTATATATATATATATAGAGGGAGGTTTAATGGAAAACCACCATGCACCTGAAAACTTGTAAAAACCTCACTGCACCACCACAAATGCATCAAATTCCCCGCGTGATGCATCAAAATCCCGCGTGATGCATCACCTTATTTACGATCATGTCACCGCGTTTTTCATGACATGCACCAAATCGGACGGTAGACGTAGGTTTCTATAGTTTTCTGGTGCATAGTGGTTTTCCATTGAACTCACCCCTATATATATATATATATATATATATATATATATATATATATATATATATATATATATATATATATATATATTCAAGTGAGTACCACCCATTATGCAACACACCAGAATGTACCACCCTTAAATATAATTTTTTTGAAATTTTTTTCATTAACTTGTTTTAATTAACATTACACAGATCATATGTAAATGTCACGCAAATCCGAACCAGGGCCGACCCTGGGCCTGGTCCACCTGGGCCACCGCCCAGGGCCCAATCAATCTAAGGGGCCCAAAAAAATTTTAATATGTTAATATAGCCCAGCAGTTCAGTATTAGGTTATATGTGTTTTGCGCGAAAAAAAGCACAAACAATGTGTTGGTTCAGCTGGTAGTCATCTCACCTTGGAACTCTAATGGCATGGGTTCGATTCCCATTGTGTTCATTTTTTTATTTCATCACTATCACTTGGATTTTCATATATAGATATCGTCTATTTGCTTTATATCAATATACAATCCATCAAATTCAATATTCATACTTTTGTTTTTCAATGAGTTTGATTTTTTTATTTTTGTTTATCACGTGGTTTATGTTATTTATTTTACGATGATTAAAAATACTAATGAGATATGTATTTATTTCTTGTGATGTTATTTTTTTTTTTTTTGACACATATGTTACTATTTTATACTATGAATCATTTAACATTAAATTTCTTTTTTTTTTTTTCAATTTACTACTAAATATATAATTTAATATTGTATGTGATTCTTATCCAATTTATAATCATACGATGTTAATATTAATTTTTTTTTTTTGCGGTTTTTGGATTGAGGAAAAATTCAGAAAAGCACCATGAAACCATTACACGATGACAGATTGTGAAGTTTTTAAAGGCATGACATTGACAATAGTGCAACAAAATCAATATTATTTAATTGTAATTTTTTATACGAATATTGCTTATATATATAGAGGACTCATTTTTAAGTATATGCCCTGGGCCTAAAAAATGATAGGACCGGCCCTGATCCGAACACTCTAAGTGCATGAAAACTCGCATCACATAAATGCACGTTCACATACATTCAAAATTATATAAGTGTGTGTTCACATCATTTTTTAATTACCTATGATCTTCATAATGTTAATTAAAACATGTTTATGAAAAAAAAAATTAAAATGTTTTTTTAAAGGTGGTACCTTCTGGTGCGCTGCATAATGAGTGGTACTCTCTCGAACCTGATGCATTGGGAACCTCTGATAACCAAATATGCATTAGGGACAATTTAGTAATAATAAATATATTTAATATTAATTAATAAAAAGTTATATTTTAGTAACCTCTATATTAAGAATGATTAAATTAAGAAAAAAAATCTCTAAATTAATTCAATCTCATTATTCCCTCTCTCTCTCTCTGTCCCTCTCCTCCCTCTCTCTCTCTCACGTGGCCGGCGACCGGCCACCGTCCCCCTCTCTCTCGGCTCCGGCTTCGGTTCTGGCGATAATGATGCAACAATGTTTCCGGCGATGATGATGCAACAATGTTTCCGGTCATCTTTTTCTCTCCCTCTCCACAATTTCTCCGCTCGTCTCTCTCCCTCTCTCGGCCTATATCCTTCTTTTTCTCTCTCCGGCCGACAATGATCTCGACCATTGACGATGATGCAACTTTTTGACGGAGAATGATGTAATCCGTTTTTCTCATTTTGTAGGCATTATCGTTTTTTATGCATTTTCTTAATGGAAAACTTTGAAAGATGAATCATGTTTATCCCATGTTTATGGAAGTCGACTCCAAGGCATCGTGTTTATGAAGATGGATCGTGTTTAAAAATGAATATGATAAAGATGCATCGTGTTTGAAGATAAATCCGATAAAGATTCATCATGTTTGAAGATAAATATGATAAAATGAATCGTGTTTATAGATGAATCGGATAAATCCGATGAAGATGCATCAGATTATTGTTTAAGATTATATGAATCACGTATTGTTTAGATTTTGTAATTTTGAATTTCTTTAATTTTGTAATTTTGGAAGTGTATTAATTTAATTTATTTAGCATTTATTGTTTGATTATTTGATTAAATATTCAATAATATAAAATTAGAATATTATTTGACTAGGTTTATTTTTTTTCCCAGAATACCCTTATGCATACCAAATACGTGCATCGGGTGATGCATATTTGATCATTTAATCTAAGGGCAGTGGTTGGTTCTTTTTTAGGTTCTCGATGCATATGGTTCCCCATAGAACCTGACATATATAGATTGAGGTTTAATGGGGCACTTGATGCATTGAGAATCATTAAGAACCAAAAATGCATAAATGGCAATTTAAAAATGATAAATATATTTTATTATTAATTCATAATAATTAGATATTAAAAGATTTTTTAATAACCTCCATAATTAGGAGTTATTAATTTAGGAAATAAAATCCCTAAATTAACAATAACCCCACTAAATCTCCTCCTTTCTCTCAACCTCTTTCTCTCTCTCTCTCTCTCTCTCTCTCTCTCTCTCTATCACACACACACACACACACACACACACAAACCGGCCGCCCCCTCTCTTCCTCTCCCATAGTCGGCGACCACCCCGCAGCCCTCTCTCTCCCTCTCACATGGCCGGCGTCCACCCCCTCTCTCTTGGTCGGCGAACACAAGGTGATGCAGATGAAGCCGAGGACGAACAAGATGATGCAAACGATGTCGATGAAGATGCAAAAGATGAAGGTGCATCGTGTTTGAACATGAATCCGATTAAATATGAAGATGAAGACATCGTGTTTTAAGATGAATCCGATTAAAAATGAAGATGAAGTTGCAAAAGATGAAGATGAAGGTGCATCGTGTTTATGAAGATGAATCGTGTTTTTAGATGAATTTCGATGAAGAAGCATCATGATGAATTTCGATAAAGATGAATCGTGTTTTTAGATGAAGATGCATCGTGCTTATGAAGATGAAGATGTATCGTGTTTATAAAGAAGAATCGTGTTTTTAGATGGATTTCGACGAAGATGCGTCATGATTTTTGATAAATCCGATGAAGATGCATCATGTTTAAAGATGAATCTGATGAATTTGCATCACTATTTTGATGATGCATGATGGTGGGACGAAAAAGATCATGAATATGGCCGAAGATGAGGATGAAATAAACCGAGATGCATCACGAATTGAAGATTAACATTAGATTTGTTTAGATTTTGTAATTTTGTAATTTTGAAAGTGTAATTTTGAAATAAACCAAGATGCATCCACATCAAATCATCTTTTTTGAATTTGTTTAGATTTTGTAATTTTGAAAGTGTATCAATTAATTTAATTTAGCATTTATTGTTTGGTTATTTGATTGAATATTTTATTAATGTAAAATTAAATTTTATTTGATTAGATATATTATTTTTCCCAAAGTATCCATATGCATAACAATTATGTGCATCGCGGATGCACCAATGATCATTTAATCCAAGGGTTGTGGTTGGTTCTTTTTTTGGTTCCCGATGCATATGGTGCCCCATAGAACCTGACTCTCTCTCTCTCTCTCTCTCTCTATATATATATATATATAGGGGTGAGTTCAATGGAAAACCACAATGCACGTGAAAACCCTGGAAACCAACGAGAGCCGTGGGATTAGATGCAATTAAAAAATTCACGGTGGCATTATGGTAATTATTAGGAACTTTGAGGATCGTTGATGCATCCCCTAAAATTAGACGGAGGGGTATATGGGTAATTCTACCCGTCTCATTAATCGTCCCTGAAGAATCTCGCTTGAGATATTTTCAGAGAATATTTTGATTCTCTCACTTTGAAACCTTCCTAAACAACCGGCGATTCTCCCTCCAAGTGCACCATAACCGTGATATAATGGATGGATGCATATCATCGAAGAAGAAGACGAAGGTGAGATCAGAAACGACGGTACACACATTCAACTGTGTTTTGGTTTTTTTTTATTTTCTCCTGTTAAAGAAACCCTAGTTTTTTGAACTGCTGTTCATACCGAAACTGCATCAAAGTATAATCGATTATTTCAATAAATGCAGCAACCTACCAGAAGAAGTAGTCGTATTCAGTTTAAGTCGAAGTTTGTCAACACCTCCGACGACCCGCTGCATCTGTCCGACGAGGAGTCTACTTCATCTTGGGAGACATTGACAATGTCTGATTTGGATAGACAAATGACTTCATACAAAGGTACGATGCATACAAAAAAAATTTGAATTTCATGTTTTATAACTTAATGCATGAATATATATTGTGTTTTTGTTCTGTGCTGCACCATTAATATGACATATGGTGTGTTTGGGGAGAAATTGTTAGCCAATTTTGGGTATTTGTTTGGGCTGCACCATTATTGAGTATGCGTATTGGTACTTCATGCATCCATATTAAATTTTCCTTTTTATGTTCTGCATGTGTGTTCAATAATTTTGATCAAACCTGGATTGTTGTGTGATGTTTGTGGATAATTTTTACCAAACAGATACCGGATAATGTTAATTAAACCCTAGATTGTAGGTCCATGTTGGAAACTTGTATGGGGTGCACCAATATTGAACTTCTTGTTGTAGTAGTTGATGCATCATTTGTTGCAACAAGTCAGGGGATGTGGTTCAATCCGAATAATGAATTAAAAACAATTTCATTCAACCTCATCTATTTAAGAAAAATATCGATCAGATCAGAATATATTCCAGCATTTCGGTACACCATATCGACTAGCAATACTTACATCGGTTGTTATGTGATGCTTCTGTTTCAATCGGAATGGATGAATGATCATCCATCGACATTCACTTTGATACAATGAAAACCTCCGTTACTGTACTTCGATATTGCAGCAACCAACAAGTCTCCGTGACTGTCCTTCAATATTGCATCGATTGTCTCTTTGATTCGTCGGAAAACACAGGACCTTCGTCGGAATAATATTCATCCGGCGGTTGAGGAATAAAATATGGAATGATTTTGAAAATCCCATGCAAATCTGGAATTAATAGAGATTATATGGATTTCAAAATTTTAAAAGCCATATTAGAATTGTATTAAATAAAAATTATATACAATTCCACAAACACCCTTAATAAAATATAGTGGTGCATCTCGGGACAGACTGATGCAGCGCATGTTTTCACGAGTTTTCACATGCATTGTGATTTTCCATTGAACCCCCCCCCTCTCTCTCTCTCTCTCTCTCTCTCTCTCTCTCTCTCTATATATATATATATATATATATATATATATATACATACATACATACACACACACACGTAGATTATCATATATTCTATGTAGATTACATGATAATCATGTAATCTATGTTGAATGTTATGTTTCTTGTATTATATTTTATGTAGATTATCATGTAATCTACGTAGAATGTCCTGTAGAATTCAAGTATCATATATTCTATGTAGATTACATTACAATCTATATAGATTATATGTAACATTACTATTCATAATCTATGTAGAATGTTATGTTTTTTGTATTATATTCTATGTAGATTATATTGTAATCTACGTATAATATATGATACTTGACATTCTACACGACATTCTACGTAGATTATATGATAATCTATGTAGAATCTTATGTTTCTTGTATTATATTCATAATCTTTGTAGAATGTTATGTTTCTTGTATTATATTCTATGTAGATTATCATATAATCTACGTAGAATGTCGTGTAAAATGTCAAGTATCATATATTCTACGTAGATTACATGATAATCTACATAGATTATATGATAATCTACATAAAGTGTCGTAGATGAACTGAAACAATAACAGAAGATTTCATTTAGACATTTTATCAGACACTTGGTATGCAACTGATATAAAATATACCAAAAACACATTTTTAAACAAAAAAAAACCATTAATCTTGTGAATCGTAAACAAAAACTTTTTTAACAAAAAACATCTAATAACTATTACATTCATTATAAATCTAATATGTTACAAATAATCTTCATTATAAAACATGGAAAATGAATCTGTCATATTCTATGTAGAGTATCGACGAACATATTTTATGTAGATTGTCATGTAATCTACGTAGATAGTCATGTCATGCAATCTACGTAGAATGTCATGCAACCTACGTAGAATGATATCGTAGAATGTCGTGTAAATAGTCAAGTATCTTATATTTTACGTAGGTCACAAGATAAAATATACCAAAAACATATTGAAACAAAAAAAAATGAAGATTTCATTTAGACATTTTATCAAACACTTGATATGCAACTGATATAAAATATACCAAAAACACATTAAATAGTAATGTTAATCTACATAAAAAGATATAGAAATGTATAAGAAACTTAAAAATATATGAAATATATAAGAAAAATAACATTCTGCAGTGATTATGAATAGTAATGTTAATCTACATAAAAGGATATTGAATTATATAACATTTTATATAGACACATAATAATTCTATATAGAATACGTTAATTTTTTAGCAATTAAATAATTTTCTATATAGAAAAAAATATTTTTTTTTATAAAAAACGTTTTTTTTTTACTATTAAAATCAATTCTCATGAGAGAAAATGAAAATGAAAATGAAAAAAAAGTAGAAGAGAGAAAGTGAAAAGGAGATACATACAATAAAAAAGGTGGAGAGAGAAAGATAATATTTTTTATTCAAAAATACTTTTTTGATCCAAGGGCTCTAAAAGGTTCTCACCATTTTTGAGGTTATTAAAAGAGCCACTCCATATATATATATATATATATATATATATATATATATATATATATATATATATATAGTTAGGTTCAAAACAGTACCTCTCGAAATCAAGTGCACCCGTAGGTACCAACCTTAAAAAAAAATTTTTTTAATTTTTTCTCATAACCATGTCACTTTAATGTTATACGCATGATATATGAAATTCACATACATTCACATTTTCTGTGTCCTTAAAAATTATGTGAATGCTCAATGCATATTTAGGTGAATGGTAATTCACATGCTTTTTTTACCATTCACAAGATTTTTGGTGTTGCTACTTTTGAAAAAAAGTCTTATAATGTTGTCTTATACATGTATATTCAAAAAAATACATGTGAATGATCATTCACATTAGGGTACGCTGTAATCTAATGAGTACGCTGATGAACCTGATTATACATACATACATATATATATATATATATATATATATATATATATATATATATATATATATATATATATATATATATATATATATATATATATATAGGGGTGGGTTCAATGGAAAACCACTATGCACCTGAAAACTATCCGTTCAAAAAAACCTGAAAACTATGGAAACCTACGCATACCGTCCGATTTGGTGCATTTCATGAAAAACGCGGTGGCATGATCGTAAATAAGGTGGATGCATCACGCGGGATATTTGATGCGTCACGTGGGATTTTGATGCATCACGCGGGGAATTTGATGCATTTGTGGTGGTGCGGTGCGGTTTTCACAAGTTTTCCAGTGCATGGTGGTGTTCCATTGAACCTCCCTATATATATATATATATATATATATATATATATATATATATATATATATATATATATATATATATATATATATATATTAATTAATACGTACCAGGCCCGGTGACGAGGGAGGGCAAAATGGGCCACTGCCCAAGGCCACAAAAATTTTTTTTAGGGTATGTTCATGTGTAATGTTTGTGAAGACAAAGCCCAATAAGTCACAATACAAATCTAAAGCTCAATAAGTCACCATCGAGTTGTACCATTTCATTCTTTCAACATTTTTCTAATCGTTTTATTAACTTTTTATTTTTTCTAGGATGAGAAAACAAAAGTCTGGGTATGAAAAACGTAAAAAGAAAAAAAAACAAATTAAAGAGCTTGTTAAGTCTCAAAGTGGGGCTCTTGACAAGTTTTTAAAAATAAGACGAATCTTGATGATGCTTAAAGGGCCTCTTTTATAGTTATTGCACAGGGCCTCCGAAATCTAAGAGACGGCCCTGATACGTACGTATATACACTACAACAAATATGTCATTTGTTCACATCATTTTTACACGCTTTTTAAAAGTGTGTAAAAATTTAGTAAATTTTCTACACTTATAAATGTGTTTAAAAATTTTTGCAGCAATAAGCGTGAAAATATATACTAAATCATCCTAATTACCACATTTAAAATCATGAAGAAAAAAGTTCACATGTATATGTGTGGACAAATTTTAATTTTTTCACACTTGAAAGTGTAGAGATAAATTTATCACACTCAATTTTGCCACACTTCCTCTTATGCGGACAAATTAAATGTGACAAATTAATTTTCATACTTTTAAACGTGGACAAATTATTAGTTTGTCCACATTTATATCTGCAAACTTTTTTTTAAAACACATATTTGAGTATAAAAACTCCACACTTGTAATTGTAACTAATTTTTATATTCTTATAAGTGCGAATAAACATAAAACTTTTTTACGCACTTGCTAAAAGCGTGTAAAAATAACGTGTACAATTGACAATTTTTTGTAGTGTAAAAACTGTAAATAAATTTTGATGGTTTAAGTCATCGTATTTTCAAGTTTTAATAATCGGTTTATATTTCATCATCATCATCAGAAATAAATTATTAATAAAGATGGAGATCATCAGAAATATTTACTTTTTATTTATTATACTAATGTTCACATTTTTCACCGTATACTTTTTTTTATTTGTATACATTTTTATATGTGAGTCTTGTTTTCATTAGTATACAACTTTAATTGTATAATTTACATTCTATTTTATACAATATAAACCGTGTAGCTTGTTGCATATTTATTCGCATTTAAATTAGTG
>JAANYP010001261.1:187904-330185 GCA_020465985.1 Centrapalus pauciflorus
TAATAATATATAAACGAGTAGATAATTATTTATAATTATCTCTATTTATTTGTTTATGATTATCATTCTAATTATCTAATAACTAGATGACAATATCAATTCAAATAAATATATCTTTTATTTAATATCCAATAATAAATAAAAGACTAGATAACTATTTATTTAATTATCATCCAATGACAATTAAATGACTTACAATATCTTATATTGTACTATTAGTCCCCGTACTTTTAAGATATAATTAATCACACATTAATTTAATCTCAATGATCATTTCGTGTCATAAACAATATCCAATATCATTTATTCAATAGTTTAATTGCATCTGCTCAGTTGTGCTCATCGGTGTGACTCTCAAGTGTTTTATGAAATCAGCCATGATGCAGTAGTAATGTCATCTTTACACACCATATACTAACATACTCCCACTTGTGTAAGACGACATACTGTCCTGCAGCATGCGCCTAAAGGAGGTCATGGCTAGACACTTTAGGCAACCAAGGTCATAAAAACTCTGACTCCCATTCGGGCATTCTTGTTGAAACAGCCTTCCAAAAAGAAACTTAGGTTATATCCCATGCATCGCGATATTTCAATGTGAAAGTTAGGCATGGATTAGATCAACCGTAGCAAACACGATTATGTTTCTCGACTCCCTGATCTCATACTGAACTGTAACAGACAGAGTAGAACACATCAGTTCTGTCCGAGCATGGCCATGCATTTCTGTCAGTATCGATCGCCGAGGGGCCCAGAAATATCTCTTCTTAGTTAAAAGAAGGTGCAAATCCCATCTTGACTATCTAGGCCTCCAGCACGACTCCCACTGCAACCAGCCTCGAACCGTTATGATCACCCAGTTACGGATGACGTTAGGTTAGGCCAAATGTACAGCAGCACCCGCACTAAAGTACGTAGACATCTCAGGTACTAAGGATTACCTTTTCACTTCATTTTCACTTCATTTTAGTCGTTGCAGACATTATGCATAAAACTCTGTTCAATTGGGTATCACATATCCAAGAACAACAGAAGTGAATGATTCAGATACACGAAGTCTCAATGTGGTCAACCTTGACCGTTTCCAAGTACTTGGGACAATTCCTTTCCCAGTGCCCAGTTTCCTAGCACTCAAAGAATTTGCCATCCTTGGATTTGACTTCTCTGGTTCTAGGTTTTAGCTACTTGTTAGCTTTAACCTCCGTCTTGGAAACTTACTTTCCCTTCCGTCTCTTTCCTTATCTTCTCTCCTTAATCA
Organism: Centrapalus pauciflorus; assembly: GCA_020465985.1. Classification (NCBI taxonomy): domain Eukaryota; kingdom Viridiplantae; phylum Streptophyta; class Magnoliopsida; order Asterales; family Asteraceae; genus Centrapalus; species Centrapalus pauciflorus. Next base: position 189,163 of record JAANYP010001261.1, read on the forward strand.
TTCCCTCAGCAGTCTATAGCATCTGATGCAGCCCACTGATCATCTTCTCCATGCATATTGTAACAAATTACAAATTGCTAAAATTCCTTCAATAAGGAATTGAGAATCAGATTCGTGGTCATGTCCTGTGTCACGGGATACCCAAGTCTGCTAAGATGATCCAGATAACCTTTCATCTTCAGTAAATGAGGTCTAACAGCTGTTCCTTCTGCCATTCTACAGGAGCTCAGAGCCCTAGTTGTATATATTTCTCAGTCCGAGCCTGAGTCTAGAACATATCCTTTAGTCGGCGATACAACCTTGCGCAACAGTCTTACTGAGGAACCACCACTAACACATACCATATAACAACTGCTAGTCACTGGCCCAAGTCTCACTTAGGATCCGCAGTACTTACCTCACAGCTCTCCGAGTTTGCGGCGTAAGCACCCAACGAAGGCTGAACCTACTTACGACGACCGGTCACCGTGAGTGCCACTATATGGACGGTGTGTTGTGTCAGATTTTTAATTTGGGTTTATAACCAGTCTCTTACCAAGAACTAGTGGCCAGTCAGGTTAGTCCGCGGGCAGGATCCTTTCGGTTCTAAACCTTTCGGAAATTCCACAGCCCGAGCAAGACTGTCCTAGACACCACTTATTCTGGTAAACAATCCAGTTAATGTACCAGTTTTAAGAATTTCAACTCTTTGATCATATGACATTTTAAAAATAAATCTCCTTTATTTGAAAAACTAATTTCATAAAAATGTCATATCTAACATCTGACAAAATAATTAAAGTTTCCAATTTAAACTTCCTTTTAAATACTTTAATTTTTCATCAAAAATGATTGTAGTTTTGATTTCTTTTATTTATCTACTTTGTCACCACAACCACGCAGATATAAATAAAGCATAAAGAAATAAAACATACAATCACATGGTGACATAGCCTTGCCGAAACTAAATTGGTTTCCGAGAGCCATACGGACAAACCAATTAGGTCAAACCTAAGGGACAAAATCAACACACAAGGCAAGAAGGTTGAACTCTTTCAGCTCCCACTAGCCTCAGCGTCCGATAATGTCACCGAGCGTCCTTGATGAATGACCTCCTTCTTGATGGACATCTTCTCCAAGATTTTTTACATAATTTTAATCTAAATACATTTGCCTATTTTCTAACCTATTACAGATTACATCATAAAACCCGGGATTCCAATGGCACGCAGGCCTTCCCAAAAATAACCAATAATAAAAAATAGCAAACATTGAGATTAAACAACCAACCATCACAAACAAGGGGTCTCAAGGCTCGGCTATGTCACAAACATAAATAAAGCAGTAAAGCATATTAATAATCCAGAATTCATTTTCATCTCGCCATGAAAATAATTCCAAGACCAATTAATCTACCATTAAATGAAGTAATCATGTCCAATATCGTTCTTAAATTTAATACGGTTCGTAAACTCAAAATTTAGGAACACTTTCCATAATTAGAAACTTTTTCCCGAAAAATTTCAAATTTAATTCCATCTTTGCATTATCTTTGGATTCATAACTATACTTTTCTTAAAATATACAATTAACAATTCAAACACCTTTGAAACTTAAACTTACTATTTTAAGAAACTTTTTATTAAACAACCTTTAATAAATATAGTTTTATTTTCAAATAATATTGATAAATAATTTAAACTTCCTTTAAATAATTATCAATTAACTATTATTCTATAGAAACACCTTTCCAGAAATAAATAAACTTTATTTAAAATGTCAATTTTCTAAATAAACAATTTTACCAATAAAACATGTCTTTTAAAATATTTAAAGAAAATTGGCCATCTTTAAATAACACCAAAAACTTTTCTTTATGGTTTTAAACGATTTCTACCAAAAACGTTAATGTCGAGATCAAATCTCAAAAACATTAAACCATGACCGAGCATGAAACTCAAAGTCACGATTTCATCAATTTGAAAATAGAATCCTTAAATTAAACTCTCTTTAATTTAATAATGCATTTTATGGAACTAAATATTAAATGCATAAATTAAATCTAGTTTATAAATTAAAATTACCATTAATTTTAATTTCAACATTAAAACTTAACTTTTAATAAAACCGATTTAATTTAAACGACGAATCACCGGAAAACGGAAACGAACCAACTTAGTTAACCGACTCATACTCGGGTTCAATAACCCATATGAACCGAAAATAAGTATGGTGTTAAACCCTTTGACGGCTGAAATTAATTGAAGCCATTAATCAACTCACCTTGATTATTTCGATTTCCATATTCCAATTAATCGTTTAGTTATTGAATCGAATAATATTTAAACCGATTTGCGAATTTTATAAAAAGAACTAATAAAGTCTCCACTTTAATTTTATAAAATCGAAAACATATTTACATATATTTTGTCACAAATGTTTAAATATTAATAACCAAACACTTTTGATTTATTAATTCGATTTTAACGCATTTATTTTAATCGTTCGAGTTTAACCGTGAATTAAACGACACGACGGAACAAATAATCCATCACCTCGGTTACCACATCACAACCGAGAGGTCATGGGTCTCAACCCATGGCCAAAATCTCTAGGTTTGATTTCGTGAACCGAAACGTTTAATTTTCCTGACTTTAATTAATTAAACACTTTTAAACAATCAAACATCAACTAAATAAAACGAACTAAGGTTTCAAAATCCTGAGTTCCGATAAACTCCAAGGTTGGCCGAGAATCACCATGGGGTTTCCAAAACCTTTGGTCGATTTTCTCCAAGCCAAATCAAAACCTTAAACAATTTAATTGTTGATTTCGATCGTTTAAACACTTTTAATTATTAAAAATCAAAACTTTAATAACATTGGACATAAATACACGAATAATACTATCATTATGTTACTTGAGGTGGCTCTGATACCACTGTTGGGAATTCGTATAGTTTTTCGTAAAAACAAAAACATTAATCATATTAACGCACAGCGGAAGCTTTTTAAAATCACGAATTCCGTACACGGATCATCAAGTAAAACATAAGATAAGTAAAAGAGAAAGCAATAAAATCCGTACCTTTGTATCCTATGACAAGAATACACGAATGAGACGCTCTCGGTATCCACCGGTGATGACACGATCGAGCGGCGCCAGATATGCAATCAAACACACGAAGAACGGGAAAAACACACACGTAATGTGTTTGGTACGGCTAGGTTTGGAACCCCACACACACACACACCTTCGAGTGTGTGTGTGTGCCGTCCTCCTCAAAAACCACACCAACCCATTAGGTTCTATATATTATGTTTATATATCTCCTATATATATATATATATATATATATATATATATATATATATATATATATATATATATATATATATATATATATATATATATATATATATATATATATATATATATTAAATAAAACTTTAATATATAAATATAATATATATCTTAATAATTATCTTTATTATTTAAACCTTATATAATTATCTCTATAATTATATATCTATTAAATAATATTTACCTTTTATATATTATCTAATAATATATAAACGAGTAGATAATTATTTATAATTATTTCTATTTATTTGTTTATGATTATCATTCTAATGATCTAATAACTAGATGACAATATCAATTCAAATAAATATATCTTTTATTTAATGTCCAATAATAAATAAAAGACTAGATAACTATTTATTTAATTATCATCCAATGACAATTAAATCACTTACAATATCTTATACTATACTTTTAGTCCCCATACGTTGAGATATAATTAATCACACATTAATTTAATCTCAATGATCATTTCGTGTCATAAACAATATCCAATATCATTTATTCAATAGTTTAATTGCATCTGCTCAGTTGTGTTCATCGGTGTGACCCTCAAGTGTTTTATGAAATCAACCATGATGCAGTAGTAATGTCATCTTTACACACCATATACTAACAATATATATATACACGCTGCTGGACATACACAAAAAAAGGTTTACTAAACTGATTTTACTTTATACTTTCAGCATGCTCACTTATGTCCTCAAAGAAAATAATAACAGGACAATGGTTGATGTATCTGTTTCGGTAGAAAGGAATGATTGAAACCTCAAGGGTTTCGGTATAAGTACATGGGTCTTGGTAGTTTCTGTAGGTTTCGGTAGTTTCTGTAGGTTTCGGTAGCTTCACATGGTTTCGGTAGCTTCACATGGTTTCGGTACATTCATGTAGTGGGTTCGGTATCAGGAAGGTTTCAGCATCAAGTTCATACCGAAACCTTGCATGGTTTCGGTATTAAGGAAAAGGTTTCGGTACTCACTTGCAACATTGCACACACTTACGCAGGTATCCCGTTTCTGTTTTTAATCTATTTCAGCAACATTTAGGGAGATTGAAAAGGTTAACTGTTAGTATTTGATGTTCCAACACACACATTCCTAAGGAAACTTGGCCGAAGGCCATAAGGCATTCTTGACTTGCTCCTTTTTCGATCAAAACAGAAGCATGAAAAATGGATAGCAGCACACTAACTTCATAATCTCAGAATTTTGGTTTCAAAAATTGGAATTGAAGCTTATAATCGCATACAAAACCATTTAATCACATAATAACTACATGCATGAGGTTTACTTAAAGTTTTCAACAATGAACATAGCCTAATTTGATGTTTAAAAAATTTTGATTTTAGGTTTCTTATGTACAAGAAACCGTAGGTTTCTTATTTGATTGTAAGGTCTTCACACTACAGATCTATCTAAACGAGACACGCACCAACGAGTGCGGAATCCTCGTTAGCGGCTTGACGGTAAGATCACACGCAAGGAACACGGAGACTACCAAGATGTTATACGAACAACGATGTACGTACCTACACGATGATTCTCTCCGAAAACACTCTCTGATTACTAGTAAACTCGAGATCGCCTTTGCTTAATCACTCTAGAAATTCTGCAAAAGTCTCATAATTATTCGAGTTAATCCCTATTTATAGTGACCATTTCGAGTTTATCTTAGGACAAACTCGAACCAGGCCCAAGGCCCATTCAAATTTGTCCACCTGACAAATTCGAGATTGCCTTAAGAGCAAATTCGAATGTATACTAAATTCGAATTTGTCTTATGTGATACATTCGAATTTACTCTAAATTCGAATTTCACATTACAACTTTCTATTTGAACTTATGCTTTAACTTACGTTTGAATTTATCTTTGAACTTTATGTTTGAACTTCCTGTAATACGTTACATCAAGTTCAAACATACAATCAATTAATATCAACCACATATAAACACATATATCAAATACTAGTCAATATTCAATATTACTTAAGTTGACTTACACAAAATGCCAACTATACTTAGACTGCTATCGTCACACAAGGTGTACCAACAGACTCCCCCTTGACGATAGCTTCTAACTATTTACATTTTGATTAAGTACTAGAACTATATAGACTGCTACCTGCATGTAGACCTGCATCTATACATCCTTTTACTACCTTCTGGTACTTCCTGGCGTCAGACCTCCATCCTTCATGAAAGAAGATAGGTTGATCATTCAGCTTCTTTAGGTCGTCCTTCGATAGGTTTATTAAGTGCAGTGGATCATACACTCTCAAAATTACTTTGTCCTGTGTATCCTCCATTATAGCTTCAGCCGATTCATTATCGACATACCACCACTTCATGTTACTCAAAACATTCTGTGGCATCAATTTCATAGGCACCCTTTTCAAACACTTGACGGGTTTGTAAACCATTCTGGCCCAAGGCCTTCCCGTATGAGGATCTATCCTTGATTCATCCTCTACTCTTTTTCCTGATCTCAGCTTAAGTCTTTCAAACTTTCCAGATCGGCCCTCTTTTCTAATTATCTTGGCTATAACCTCAGCATACGGGTCCTCACCGATATTGATCAATTCTTTCCATGCTAACTCCTTCACTTCTACCTTCAGCAATGCATTAAATACTTTAAGCGTACGCCTCAGGTACTGGAGTCCATCTCTCCTCTTCAGAATGAATAGCTGCAGTTCTCTATCAAAGAACCAGCTGATAATACCTCCTGAGAGACTTTCTGCCCCCGGAATTCTCATCATCTTCTTCATTTTTGGCTTTTCTTTCTTTTCTTCTTTCTTGAACCACAGATTCATTAAATCAGCCCTAGATGGCTCCTTTTCTGCTTCTTCAAGTTCAGAGTCTTCGACCGAGACTATTTTGATCTCATCTATATCAATCACATTGTGATTATCTCGCACATATAACTCCGTGATAGGCTGTGAATTAACAATCACTTCGTTGACATTATCGTCCTCGTCCTCTATCACTTCGTCATCAGATCTACAATCAACTATATCCTCCGGTACGAATTCTCCTTCCTACAACTCCTCTATCTCTTCTTCAAAATCAAATTCCATTACTTCTTCCTCAATATCTCTCAAGGCTTCTATCATTTCGCTTTCATAGGTCTTTGAGGAACCAGCCTGATCTCCTTCACCTTCAACACTAGTTTGACTTGGCTCCCCCTGAAGTTCAGCATGTTGCACAGCTATAAAATTTACTGGCTCACTGTCTTTCGGTTCATCGGGATCATTGCCTTCATCATCATCTCCCCTTCTCAGCTCATCCAAATCCCTACAACTTGTCTCCCCCTGAGCTTTTAGATTTTTCATTAACTGCTCAATAAGGGATCTCATCGTTCGGATTTCTGTTGACTGATCTGCAACAAATGTTTTCTGCTCAAGATTCTCTTGTTCAATGTTTCCAAAAATTTTCTTCAATTCAGCATTTTCTTTGTCAACATTGGCATTATGCGCCTGTATCTCCCCAATAGCTTTGGTCAACTGAAATATTTGGACTTTTTGGAAGTCAACCTTGCTTCTAAGCTCAGAAAAACGTTGATTATCTGTGAAGGTTGATGAAGTGGATGGAATTGATTGGATGGGAGTTGGAATGATTGGTGAGGGAATGGATGTTTGAACAGGTGGTGGTGGTGGCGAAATGAATGTTTGTGTTGATGGCTGAGCGGTAGGCATTTCTGGCTCAGAAGCAGAGGCTGATGAAGCTCCCTGCATAAAACGGTGCCTTTTAGCCCTATGCCTAGGTACCAAAGGAGTAGGATCCTCAGCCTCGAAGTCCAAGTCATCTGCATCTGAATCCCTCGATGCTCTTCTCCTTCTAGCTTCTTCATCAATCACCACTAACCTCGATCCATATGTGCCTATGAGAATAGACGGATCTGCTGTCACTGTGGTTGGTGCCTTAACCTCTATTTCTTCTACTTATTCCGACTCAGATTCTAAAGTTGTCAATGCTTGATCTTCTTCCTCAGGCATGTATTCCTCTATCTGTCGGTAAATTTCATCGTCATCTGCTGGTGGTTCCAGAATATTTCCAATAAGCTCAGACGTTATTGCTTCATTTGCAAGAGGCCCCTGTGCCCATATTTCTTCCAATGTTTCTATCCTTGGATCAGATACGGGAGGAACACTTGAAGGACCAGCTTCCTCTGGCTCCTGCACTTGGCTTGTTGAAGGCCCAGTGGCCTGAGTCTGTCTGACTGATTGTCTTTGCCTCCTCCTTTGTTGCTGAGGCCTGGGCTGTTGCTATTGTGGTTGTTGTTGCTATGGAATTTGAACTTCCCCGGCCCAATTGGCACCTTCAGGGACTTGGAAATCCGGATTAACCACTGCACCAAAAAGTGGTGCCTACACCGGCCTAGCCAGAGCACCTCTGTGTGCTTGGCAATATGCAAATATTCTTTTATCAATTACAGCAACACTTTGAAGATCGTTAAGCTGCGGCAAGTTCGACAGGAAATGTCTTATCAACATCATCACAAATCTCGGATACAGCAAAAATCTTTCTCGTGCCGGAGCTGTTATCTGATGGACAAACTCTGCAAAGAACATCTCTGAATAGCTGAATCTCTGATTGTAGACCAGCGCGATCATCCCCGACTGAATTTTCGATACGATATAATCAAACCCTGCTTTCTTTGGAGCAAAACACACCATAAAGACGTGTGCTAGATATCTTCACTGCCCGGTTAGCCCACTCTTCATATACGAGGACTTAGCCACATCCAGGCTCTATCCCATTCTGATAAACGCAGCTTGCCTGATTGCTAACGGAAAGTCAATCGGCCCATTTTCTTGCTCTGGAGAGCCTAACTGCAATACTCTACGCAACACGTCAGCTGAAAACACGAGAGGGTGTCCAGCAATCCTGATCCTTAGTACTGTTGGAGTAACAGTACAATCGACTTGTAGATGATCCCAAAATACCCGCACATATGGCAGCACAATCTGAACATTATGAGGCAGGGCATACGAAACCCTCGAAGCACCCAAAAAATCCACCATTTGGCGGAATGCCTGAGCTTCAGGAAACTCTCGGTCAGGAGAAATGACCATATTATGCTTTTGAACAAAAATTCTATCTGCCATATCTGCACAATAAAGTATATAAAATATTAAAATTATCCATATAAACATATGCTTGTTTAAATTCAAATTTGTTTTATTTTGAGCTTATGTAAGTTCAAAATCTAACACATATGAATTTCTATAAGATAGAATTAAAATTTTAAGCAAATATTTCGAATTTAATGGTAAAGTCGAATAACAAATTCGAAACTATCCTCATTTCGAATTTAATGGCTTCTTCGAGTTTAGTGACAAACTCGAAATCACGATCAAATTCGAGAACATGATCAAATTCAAAAATATCGGTTTGTATAACAACAAAAATCCAAGATTCCAACCATTTTAGACTTAGAAAATTACATCCATTAGTCCTAATAGGTTCTAATCAAAGATATGTGTAACCAATTTGATGTTTCACCGGTTCAAACTTTGTTATTTTGAAACACAAACTTCACACCATTCAAAGCTCAAAATCGGTTGATTTTGGCTCAAATTCAGTCTAAAACATCCTAAATCTTGTACAATGATGGTGATTATACCTAGATTAGTTAGGAGTCTCGAATACAAATGGACAGAAATTCGACAAATAGTGAAAAATTCAAAGACGACAAAGTCGAAGATTAAACTCGAAATCTCTCTGATAAACTCGAAGACTCAAATTCGAAGGTAGGTGATTAATGACTTGTCACTGTTGACTTATTTATACTAACCACTTTCGAGTTTGTGACCTCTTTCTAGTTTACTGCCAAATTCGAAGTCCCTGCCAAATTCGAATATATATTCGATTTTAGCTAAAACTCGAATTGAACTTGTAAATTTTGAAAATTTTGAAAATCTTTGAATTAAATTCAACTTTTTCAACTTTTCCAACTTTTTCGTGTAACGGAATAAACTATGCTAAATCATTTACCCTAAGCACATGATTTTCACGCAGTGTTTATTTTATTCAACTAGGAATGCACCCTCAGTAATTTTGACCTTTTTCCTAAGAAAATTTAAAATAAAATAATAATAAAATGAAGTAAAAAGTAAAAATTTAAAAGATAAAATAGAATAAAATAAATTAAAGTTAAAATTGTGAGCACAAATTAAACTTAGACTAATCTACATTATTTTAAAATTTTACAACTTATACTAAACACTTAACAGACTATTTTTGACGAGTATAGTCAAAGAAAGGTTCAATCAGATAGCGGTGTCATCTACGCGCTTTCAGTATTCAAACTTTCACACTTAGGAATTTTTGATTCCTTTGATTGTTTGTCGTGACATACATTTCTAGCCGATTGTTGGTATTATTTTCCTTTTAAACATGTTACACTTTGGAATATCCCTTGGCCTTTTTATTTATCAAGAAATTATCTTACGTGACTTGTACATAGACATACTTTTATGATCAAGGCATACACACAATGATTATAACTTTTTGGCATTGCAAACTTTCTTTAAAAGGCAAACATCGGACACAGCGGTGACAGGTCTGTACCGACGTACAACAAAGCGACTTATCTTGCTAACTCGAGTCAAACCAGAGGCAACAGGTCTGTACTTACGTACAACAGAGTTACTTGTTTTGACTCTTAACTCAGTATGATTTTTCTATTCTTTCCATTTGTAAGATGTATCTGATGTTGCTATACATTCCCAGAAAGTTTGCATACCTCATTTAGAATCAATGTCTGTATGTCTGTAACATAAAAATTATGACCAATTGGTCATACATCTAAGTTAGTGACACGTCTGACTTTTTCTTGAATATTTTATTAGCCTTGAGACTCCCTATATGTATTATGCCTACCAACATATCAAACTGGATAATGTATAACACTTAGATTTTTAGGTGAATTATGTGTGAAAGCTAAACACTTAGAGCTTGTATTAACTGTGCTAATTTTCGTCACTTTGAACCTATGCATCTAAGACTTAACTCTTTTTCTGATATTCTCTTTTTTTTTTTGAACTTTTTATGGTTTTCTCTCTTTTTTCTTTTGTTTTTCATAAATAAGAGTAAGAAAATAAAATAACCTACTAACTTACTATAAATGGAAACTATCCTAAGCTACTAAAATTACTATAAAAAGAAAGAAAGACTACTGTTATAAAAGGAAATAAAACTCTACTAAGGTCAACTCACTCTGGATTACGCATTCCGTTCAGTTGAATCAAATACTCAAAACGTGACTTATCAAAAGCTTTGGTAAATAAATCTGCATTATTATCATCTGTTGCCACTTTTACCAGCTTGATTAAGTTCTTTTCAGCACAATCACGTATAAAATGATGTCTTATGTCTATGTGCTTTATGCTTAACTGGATTATTTGTTATAGCTATCGTTGACTGGTTATCTATCCTAATAGGAGTATGAGTATAAGTCAAACTGTAATCCCGCAATTGTTGTTGTATCCACAGAACCTGTGAACAGCAACTACCAGCAGCAACATATTCGACCTCGCACGTTGACACGGCTACCGAAGTCTGTTTCTTGCATTGCCAGGAAACGAGTCTCCCTCCTAAGAACTGACAACCTCCAGTTGTTGACTTGCGAGTCAAGCTACATCCTCCGTAGTCTGAATCCGTAAACGCTTCCAATTCCAGATCGCCCTCCGCATGATACCAAAGTCCCAGCTTCGGTTTCGACTTGAGGTATCGTAGAATCCGCTTCACAGCTTTCATGTGCATCTATTTCGGATTAGCTTGAAACCTAGCACAGATACAAACATCAAACATTATATCAGGTCTTGAAGCAGTTAAATACATAAGTGACCCAATCATGGCCCGATATAACATCGGATCCACATCGGTATCACTTTCAGTACCCGGTCTGAGATTGTGATTCACTTGAATCGGCGTGCTGAAGTGAGGTGTCAGCTTGGTTCCTTCCATCCCGAAGCGCTCTAAGATGTCATAGACATACTTCGTCTGATGAATAAACATGCCCTCCTTCCTTTGGTCAACTTGCTAACCCAGAAAGAAGTTTAACTCACCCATTGGACTCATCTCAAACTTTGACTTCATCACCTTTTCAAAATCAGTGCACATTTGCTCGTCTGATGATCCAAAAATAATATCATCTACGTACACTTGTACCAAGTTGAAATGTTCTCCTTTTCGCATCACGAACAGCGTACTATCTATCCTCCCTCTTTCAAACCCGTTATCTAGAAGATGGGTGGATAGAGTCTCGTACCACGCCCTCGGTGCTTGATGCAATCCATATAAAGCCTTATCTAGTCGATACACTCTGTCTGGATATTTCTGATCTGTAAACCCGGGCGGCTGTTCCACATACACCAGTTCCTTCACTTTCCCATATAGGAAAACACTCTTAACATCTAGCTGATAAACCTTAAAACCCTTGAAGGAAGCAAAAGCCAGAAACAAACTGATTGCTTCAAGCCTTGCCACTGGCGCGAACACTTCATTGTAATCGATTCCTTCCTCTTGGTTGAAACCCTTTACCACTAACCTTTCTTTGTTGCGAGTGACTATACCCCGATCATCTCTCTTGCACTTAAAAACCCATTTGGTTCCTATTGCAACTTCTCCTCGAGGTAACGGAACTAACTCCCACACTTCTAGTTTCCTAAACTGTGACAGTTCTTCCTGCATCGCTTCAACCCAAGAGTTGTCTTTTAGTGCCATCTGCACATTTTTTGGCTCTACTTGTGAGATAAAGCATGAATAGAGGCAAGTATGAAAGGCCTCGGAGTCATTTATCATCGACAACAACACTGTGTTGTTATTTAAACCACTCCTAGTCCTCACACCAGCATTAGGACTTCCTATGATAATTTCAATAGGATGATTCTTGTTGATCCTAGATGTCTCTATCTCGTCAACTCTCAGATTATCTCCCAAGTTTGATCCTATTTCTCCTAACGGGGGAACGACTTCAGACTCCACATTTTCTTCCTCGTGGACATATTCCTCAGAGTTAGAAGTAGTTGTCTGATTTTCGTTTGTAGGCACTTCAGAATCAGTAACTTCTGGAGATCTATCTTCAGTTGATGTAGGCTCGGATGTTGATTGAAAAGTGGTCCTCGGAAAAGTATGACCCTCTGCATTCAGATTTAATGACGACATATCCTTTTCGATAGTACCTGCATTTTCATCCAAAGGAATGTTAAAAGACTCAAACAATTTGTCATAATCAAATATCCATTCTGGACCAGTTTGGGGTTCATGTGTATAACTTGTGACTTCAATGTTATACACAATCTCTACTGTACCATTAGATTTGTTAAAAACTCTTTTATTTGGTGAATTCGGCACATAACCTAGGAAGTATCCTTCGTCAGCCTTTTCACCAAACTTAGGTTGATGTTTTGTTTTCATTAAAGTACATGGTACCCCAAAAGGTTCGAAGCCAGTTAAATTAGGTGGCCTTTTATTGAAAACTTCATAACAGGTTTTGTTCAAAGATTTGACAGTAAGGACCCGGTTTAAAACATGGCATGCGGTATTCACTGCCTCCCCCCAAAACATGGTAGGAAGCTTTGAATCCGATAACATGGTCCTTGCTGCCTTAATCAATGTCCTGTTTTTCCGTTCGGCCACCCCATTTTGTTGTGGCTCATAAGGTGCACTAAATTGATGCACTATGCCCTTTGATAGGCAATATACACCAATTACTGTGTTTTTAAACTCTGTTCCGTTATCACTTCGAATTCGTTTAACCCTTGTTCCGTATGAATTTTCCACTTGGTCTAAGAACCCGATGAGCTTAGCAGCCGTCTCGTCCTTTGTACCTAGAAAGAAAACCCAAGAAAAACGTGAGTAATCGTCAGTTTTAACTAAACAGTACCAACTACCACCTATACTTCTTTTGTTGATTGGTCCGAAGAGGTCCATATGCAACAAATCGAATGTGGCAGCGATGGAGTTCTGAGTCTTGGACTTGTGTGCCTTCTTGTGTTGTTTTCCTTTCTTGCACGGTAGACACTTATCCTCGAACTGAAAACTCTTCATTGGAACACCTTGCACCAGTCCATTTTTCGTAATGTAGTTCATCTTTCTCAGGTGCAAGTGTGCCATGCGTCTGTGCCATAAAACCGACTCAGTCTCTGAAGCTTTAGATAGTAGACAAATTGGTCCCATCGAAGATTCCGGCTTGTTCATGTCGAGCATGTACAAGTCATTCTTCCTTGGAGCCCGCATCAGAATCCACTCTTCAGGTACTTTGAACCCTGGTTTTAGCACTAATGCCTCAGTATTAGTGAACAGCACTGAGTTCTTTTTATCACAGATTTGAGATACACTAATGAGATTGTGAATCAGTTAATCAACGTGATAAACTTGATCCAATTTGATCGTCCCATTAGTGACCACTCTAGTACCGGTGATATTTCCTCCATTAATACCAGCGAATGATACAAATCCCCGATTCCCTCCCTTGAAGTCTGCAAGTAGACTTCTCTCCCCTGTCATGTGCCTGGAGCACCCACTGTCGACGAACCATTTGTTGTTTAGACCTGTGGTTATCTCTTGCACATGAAAGAAAATAGGTTAGTTATCACGGTGAACCCAAGCCATAACTGACTTGGTAATACCATTCTCGTCCATAACTTAAACTCTTTCAAATACCCATCTCTCCTTTCAGGTGACTTGGGTCTTTGAATTGGAGTCTGTTGTGGGGCAGAGTGATTTAAGTTCACTCTCGGCCTTTGTATAGGCATTTGCTGTGGAGCTTTTTGAATAGTTACGATTATAATGCATGTCGGACTGATATCCCTGAGCTCTACCTGGTGTTTGATGTCTAATAGGAGTGTGTGACCTAACCGGAGTGTAAGCTCTGCTAGGTGTGGTACTCCTATAGTTCTGTTGTGGTCCTGACCTAGATTGATTAACGACTCTATTTGGTGAATTAGTCCTAATCACTTCTTTTGGTCGACTTGACACAGGCATTTGTTTCACAGCAGATTTTAGTGCAGCTTGCACAGTTTTCTCGGTATTCTGAGAACTACTAGTGCTTGCAACACTTGGAGAAGGCTTAAGTTGTTCTGGCTTTCTTGTCTTAGGTGTAGTATCTACTTTCCTATGCGGACAGTTAGTAGCAACATGCCCCTTTTCGTGACATCTAAAGCAAGACATTTTATCAATTAACTTTTTGTGTGTGCCCTTTGATTTAGGTGTCTCACTAGTGTCTGGCTCTCTTGGTTTAACTATAGCGACTGGTTCATCTTCCTGATCATTAAAGTCAATTTTGTATTGTCCTACAGGTTTATCACTAGAGGATGGCACAAATTTAACTTTCTTAATCTTGATATTATTAGCACTTACCTTAGATTCATTTTCCTTTGTAATCTCAGACACTGGTTCCGGTATTTCCTCTGATTCAACTGATTTCTCAGTTTTCTCCTGAAGTTGAGGGACATAGTTATCGTTGAAAGGTGGAGGACTCTCATGATATCCTAGACCTACAGGCTTCTTAGACTGACGTTGTGCATCTAAGATTTTCCCTAGGTTAAGAGATGAGTTCCTAAACTTTTCAAGTTTACTATTGGCCTCAGCTACCTTTACCTTAGACTCGGCTAGCTCTACGTCTTTTGATTTTAGAACCTTGGTTAATGCCTCAACATGTTCATACATGTAGGTCCCGAGAGGTTCCCAAAGTATATAGCTTTAAGCTGTAGAGGGGGGGTGAATACAGCAATTTAAAAACTACAGACTATTTTCTCAATGTTTGTATGTATTATCAACAAATTGTTAATTACAAACAAGCTTGAATGCGGAAAGGTTCAAGCTGAGATGACAGATACAACAGTATGTTCACTAGTCTAATACAAACTCAAACTAGCTTACAATGAATACACTCACTAAGAAGCACTCACTGTGTTTACAAGACTCAGAGAGACAGCTTATGTAGAACAGCTTAGACACAGAGAAAGTGTTTTACATAAGCAGGCTTGCATGCATGAAAAACACACTTTCACGTTCACTCTTGGTTTCAGCACTTAGCTTTTCCTTGGCTTAATCTTTCTGACCTTAGAAGCTTCCTTTTATACTCACTCAGAGGATCTAAGAGAAACTTCTTCATTGGACTGAATGAAAAAGGAAAAGTCTTGTTTGAAAAGACAACATAACTTTTCTGCACTTTTCTGAAAAGCAGACTTGTCTTCACATGTGCAGAACTTTTGTCTTTTCACTTTGTCTACTGTTGCATTGCCTTTAACCAAATAAGGAATGTCAACTTTGCGTCTTTCTTCCTTGTAAAGGCCTATTTTGATATAAGAAAAAGGCCTGTCACCCTTTTTCAAATAACCTTTTGTCTTCATGTAACAGAACAGCTTGGGCAGGCTGAGCAGTTCTGATTTCCACTTTGTCTTCGACTTTGTAAACTGATCTTGTAGCCAAAAACAATACATGAGGACTTGGAAACACATTCCATAAAGTGTTTAGGCTGTTCACAAAGAACAGGTTCTGTTCACAAAGAACAGAACACTTGTAAGATGCCCAAGCTGCTCACCAGTGTGGAGCAGCGTAGACAGTTTGTGTCCAGCCTGTTCAGCAGACAGAGCAGCTTGGACAAACTGTCTTAGTTGCAACACATGCAACATATAGAACAGCTTTGGACTGATATTGCAAATCACTTTTTAGGTATTATTAAGGCATAAACAGGCCTTAACTTTTACCCATCAAGTGCATCAACAGGTTTGATTAATAATCTCCCCCTTAGATGCAGAACAGGTTTGACTGAGGCCTTTTTGTGCCTAACAATCTCCCCCTCTTTGCAATAACCAGTTTAAGCTGGCCTTATCAAAAGCCACTATATATTTTTACAGTACATTTGTTGAAACAAAATTACAACATCAACATAAAGTAAAAGATCAGTTTATATATATATACTGATTTTTGATTACATGAGAACAACACATGTTCTTACAAAAGTACAACTAACGTACTAATGTATATTACAACTAATGTAAAGGAAATTACAACATATGTAAAATAGAGTACAACTAATGTACATTGGACTGTTTTTGTTGGGAGCAGAAAATGGTAAGCCTTTCCAACTGATGGACAACTTCTATTCTTCACCTGCCCAGATGGCAAATGGACTTCATCACACTGGAGGGACACCTTCAAACATCTTTTCAAGTTTCTCTCTGGTA
Organism: Centrapalus pauciflorus; assembly: GCA_020465985.1. Classification (NCBI taxonomy): domain Eukaryota; kingdom Viridiplantae; phylum Streptophyta; class Magnoliopsida; order Asterales; family Asteraceae; genus Centrapalus; species Centrapalus pauciflorus. Next base: position 205,703 of record JAANYP010001261.1, read on the forward strand.
TCCTCAAGCTCTTGAATTTCACTTCTTATAAACATGAACTTGGGATCCTCAAGTTCTCCTCTCTCAAAGAAGCCTCTGAGCTGATCCCAGATGGCTGCTCTCCACTTACTAGACTGCCTGAATGAAACTGCAAGTCTGAAGGCCACAAGTTGTCTTAGATCAACTTTGTATAGATCTGAAGCTCTTTGAAAGCATTTCTTCTGAGTTAAGGGATCTACAAAAAATGCCCCCAGCTCAGGCTCTTCAATGATCTTGCCATCTTCAAACTCTATTCCAGTAGGCAGGCTGTGATCAACTCCTTTCATTTCGATGGCATAATCGCCTTGTTCAATCAGTGTAAGGAGTATTTCCATTTCAGTATCCTTCTTTGTCCTCCTGGCCTTAATTTTTGGATGTGTCACCAAGACACCTTCACTTGCTTCTTTGGAAATCAGGCCAAGGTTCTTTACTCTCTCCATCAGTTTCTTGACATATGCCCTAATTGTCTTAGCCGTTTCTGACTTTGACTCACTCAGGGCAACTGCCAATTCAATCCATTCTCTGTACCCCATCTGTGCTACGTCAGTGTAGTCATATGTTTCCAATTCAGGGCATGCTGCACCCTTCCTTGTTATTTTCAACTTCCACTGACTGCCTTTTCTTGATATAGGGACAGCTTTGACAATTGCTTCCTTGGCAAGCCTTCTTTCAGCAACATCTTGAAATTTTTTCTTTGCCATGTTGTCAAAATGGTACTGAACTCTTGCATGAGGCACTTTAGGCTTGGTCACTGAGACCAGAGTACCTTTTTCTTTCTCTGCTTCCTTCTCCCCTGCTGATCCCTTAGCAGCTTCCAATATTTTCTTTTGCACTTCCAGAGTAGACATTTTAATTTTCTTTGCTTCTTGAAGTGCAAATGATTTGGCAGCTTTGGCAGATTCTTCTTCTTTTCTAAGCACTTCCAGGGCTTGAAGCTGTTCTTCTCTAAACTCAAAGTACTTGTGCATAGGAAGACCCATTTCTTTGGCCCTGGCTTTGTGAAATTGGATTTCTGCTTGTTTCTGCTGTATGGGATCCTCTTCTGCTATTTCTTTTCCTTTAGCTGCTGTAGTGGGAGCAGCTTGAGGACTTTCCTCCTCTTCTTCTTCTTCCTCTAGGATCAGATGCCTTCTTCTGCTGCTTGGCCTGCCCTCAGGAATGGATTCCTCCCCCTTAGACTGAGCAGGTATAGGAGATTCAACCTGAGTAGACTGAGCAGCATGAGAAGCACCCTCTACTGTACCTGTTGCAGAGATTCCTGCTGGATGACCAGTTTGTGCTGCAGGCACTGGTTTCTCCTTAGGAGTGGAAGTTTTCTCCCCCTTAGACTTGGTCTTAGAGGCAGACGACTTCTCCCCCTTTGAAGGAGATGGACCAGCACCTTCAACACCCGGTCTGCCTGAAGACACAAAGTCATCAGACTTACCAGCAGTTTTGGCAGCAGGCCTGGCGCCAACAAGGCTAGTCACGAAGAAAGCCAAATTGTCCTTAACCTCTACAAGCTGGGAAAGACAGGTTTGAAGAGAAGAGGATTGTGTATCAGCGAGGGAGGTCAGCTTAACAATGTTTTCCCTATCAGACGCTGTGAACAGCAAACTTTGAAGCTGTGCAAGATGTAATTCGAGAGAATCTTGCACATCAGCAAGGTTTGATGACATAGAATTAGATAGGGAGCCAATTAGGGTGGTCAAGCTGGCCAGAGTAGCAGGAAGGGTAGAATTGCAAGAGGTGAGGAGAGATGACAGCTGTTGGGAAATGGCTGTCATTGAGGACACAGTGTAACAACCTAACTTTTGCTAAGCATGTAATAAGTGAATTTGAAGTATTAATGTAATTTTATTACATTATTTATGATGTAATTTATTTAAAGTTTGAAATTATTTAATTAAATTATTTATATATATGTTATAGATAATTAAAGATGATTAAATTTGAAAAGATATGTAAAATACAAGAGTTTAGTGGGTTAAGTTGCAAATATGACTAAATAATATATAAAACCCCAATTTAATGTCATTTAATCACACAGTAAGAAAATTCACTTCTCTCTCTACTCTCTCTCTACATTCATACGGTTATCTCAAAAATTCAACAAGAGATCCATAAATTTTGCAAGGAATTGGGAATTTAAGTTAAGGAGGAGCTACAACAACAATTAAATCAACAAGGAATTACAAGATTTGAGGTAATTCTTGACTTAAATTTCAAGAACATAAGAGTTTGGTTCGGTTTGTGTAGAAACCAAAACTTATGATTAATTTGTAAAGAAATTTAGATGCATGTATATGAAATTAGTATATGATGATAAAATTTAGTTAATAAAAGTTATAGAAACAAAAATTTTGGGTTAGATCATCTAAAAATGGAAGAAATTAGAAGTTTGGTGAAACCTGTGTTCTTGACAAAAATGATCTGTGTGTGTGTGTGTTTTTGGCAAGTACCGAAACCCAGATGTGGGTATACCGAAACCTTAAAGGTTTCGGTAATACCACACTACCGAAACATATATGTGTGTGTGGGTGTATGTAAGTTATTGATTTTGTATACCGAGACCCACAAAAGGGGGTACCGAAACCTTGTGGTTTCGGTAATAGGTACCGAAACTAACCAAGAAATACTGAAACTATTGAAGGTACCGAAACCTTTTAGATGATACCGAAACCTTAAAAGGTTTCGGTATACATACCGAAACTGTTACATAAAACCGAAACCTTGTTATCTATTGAGACCTTTGATATTTAATTGAAACTTCTTGGGATACTGAAACTATACCGAAACCCACAACAAAGCTTCCGAAACTTTTTGCAAGTATATACATACATACTGAAACCATCACAAGTGTATACTGAAACTATGTTTAACTTCATAAATTCTCGGTATTATATATATAATTACATATGCAAGTGTGTGTGAAAGAAACCAATTATATATTTATATATATCATTATTGTGATTTCATGGAGTGTGTATGTGTGCATATATATGTAATATATATATACATGTGTGTACCAAACTTGAATTATACATGTAAATAATGAGTATTTTTATAAGATGAATATCAAACAAAATTATGATTTATAAAGATTACAATCAATAAATCTTTAGTTAAAATCTTAGAAGATCAATAAAATAAGATGAATTACAAATATAATTATAAGGATCTTTTGAGAATTCAAAAGAAACAAGAAAAGAACTGACAAAATGATCAAAGATTTATTAGTTATCAGAATCAGATAAAAATCAAGAAATTATAGAATAAAATGGTGATAAACATGATGAAATTTGACATGATATTATCATGAATGATTTTGAACAGGTTCAGTATATTCTGAACAAAGATTAAAGACTTAAAGATTTAAAAGCGGGTCAGAGATTTGATTTGACAGAGAACAGATTGACAAAGATAAAAATCCTGAGATAACTCAGGTGGCAGATTTTATATCTGTTTGACAAAGACCAGATCAGTGAGTTATAGATATTCAGATTGAACATGCATAAGATCCGGTTGAGATATATTGCTGCTGTTAGATTTATTGACATTCATTTATCAGCTGGAATGAAACCTGTGCACACCATGGATGGGTGTTGCCCAGTGGATCATGATAGCTATTTGATTATCTTTTCATATTGCATTTAATATTGCTTCAGACTTTGCTTTATGATTCATTGCTATCATGACTTCTAAGACATATGCTTCCATCATTGATCAGACATTTGATAGATTGATTCAGCTTGACTAGCCCTTATGGTCTATTGTTCTAGACCCGGCTATTTCACCAGTTCTTATGAATTGGTAATGACCTCCGATGTTCCGCCATATTGACTTACTGGTAGCTAGCCCAGTATGTGGCTGATCCCCACGATTTAAGCGTGAGTGTGGCTTGAACATCATCCGATCTTATGATACTATATCTCAATCATGAGGGCTGTAGCGGCAGCCAAGACATATCACGCTAAGATTAATGACTCCGCTTGACACGCATGTTGATATTGAAAATCTATAAACTCACTAAGCATTGCTTACAGATGTTGCATTAATATTTTACAGGAAAAGCCAAAGGAAAATTACCTGCAGGACCTAGTACCTAGGTCATTCAAGATCCAAGTTTTGAAGCTTTCTTAGACCACTACTCAACAAACCTTCTGGTACTGATCGGAAGACAGCAAATGTGGTGGTTTTGGGTAGTCTTGATGTGATGTATGATGTTATGACTAGATTAGATGTTACCCTTTTATAACTTTAATTTGAAAATCTGTAATCTGTAATGAACTTAATCTTAATATGTTTGTACTTGTAATTTTATTAATTCCGCAATTAATTACCCTATCTTAGTATGGTTGATATCATATTTTATTAATTCCGCACTCTTCTTTCTGAAGCTCACAAGTCCAAATTATCTGTTCATCCTGGTAGCTCAAAGATGTACTTTGATTTGAAAGCTGATTACTGGTGGCCAGGAATGAAGAACGACATCGGTAGATATGTTGAAAGCTGCAGAATATGTCAGATGCTAAAGGCAGAACACCAGAAACCCTTTGGGAATATGCAACCACTGCCAGATCCTGAATGGAAGTGGGAGCATATAACTATGGATTTCATCACGAAGTTGTCGAAAACCAAGAGACAGCACGACTCCATCTGGGTAGTTGTGGATCGATTAACGAAATCAGCTCACTTTATACCGATGAAAGAAACATATTCCCTCGATAGCTTGGCACAGATGTACATCACTGAAATAATTTCACGACATGGTGTGCCGAAATCTATCGTTTCTGATCGTGATAGTCGTTTCACATCCAGATTCTGGCAAGCACTGCAAGAAGGGATGGGTACTCGGATTTCTATGAGTACTGCTTATCATCCAAGTGCAGATGGTCAGAGTGAGCGTACTATCCTAACTCTGGAAGATATGCTCCGTGCCTGCGTTCTTGATCTAGGTGGTAACTGGGATGATCACTTGTCGTTGGTCGAATTCTCATACAATAACAGTTATCATTCTACGATTAAGATGGCTCCATTTGAAGCTTTATATGGAAGAAAGTGTAGAACTCCTACCTGTTGGCGCGAAACAGGTGAATCGCCAATAGCGGGTCCTGCCCTTCTACAGTTGACACACGAGAAGATTCAACTTGTTAGAAGGAATATACTTGAAGCTCAAAGCAGGCAGAAGTCATATTATGATAACCGGCACAGATCAATCAGCTTTGCGGTTAACGATTGGGTGATGCTGAAAGTATCCTCAATGAAGAATGTGGTGCGGTTTATTAAACGAAACAACCTAGCTCCAAGATTCATCGGTCCGTTCAAGATTGTGGAAAAGATAGGAAACCAATCTTATCGTCTTGAACTACCAGCTAACTTAGCTGGAATACATCCTGTATTCCATGTTAGTCACTTGAGAAAGAGCTTAGCAGACGAAAGAGAAGTTCAAATACCACACGTAAACTTGCAGATTGATGAGAAGCTTCGCGTGGTTGAAGAGCCAGAATGTATTCTGGACTCGAAGACCAAAAAGCTTCGGAATAAAGAAATACAGATGGTGCTCGTCCAGTGGAAACACCACAAAGGTTCGCATCAGTCTTGGGAATCGAGAGATGTAATGAAAGCAACTTATCCCAGTCTGTTCGAACATAGCTAACTTCGGGGACGAAGTTTGTGCGTGATGGAGCCCATTCTGTAACAACCTAACTTTTGCTAAGCATGTAATAAGTGAATTTGAAGTATTAATGTAATTTTATTACATTATTTATGATGTAATGTAACATCCTCGGATTTAAATTATTATATTTGAAGTTTATTAAGTTTAAATTTGTAATTTAAGTTGAATTATGTACGTTAAGTTGGTACTGATTTTGGATAAATTATAAAGTTGGTTGCATTATATGGAAATTTAGTAATTTAGAAATTTAAATTATTAAGTGAAATAATTATTTAATTGTTAAGGAAAATAAAATAAAGATAGAATTCTTTATTTTATAAAATCAGTATTTAGTGGAACCCGATATGTGGAGGGGCTAGATGTGTCAAAGATTGGAAATAGACATAAAAGACGCAAAAGTCTCTCATTATAGCCATTCCACTCTCTCTCTAAAAATCTCATCTCTCTCGGCTCTCTCTCTCTAAACCATAGAAGATCATCAAAAGTTGAAATTCGAAGCTGGAAATTTGGATTCAGATTGCATTCAAGGAACTAAAACATCTGCAATCATCGAATTAAGGTAAAAATTTCATCAACACTTCGATTTTGATGGTTTTGGTTCGGTTTTTTATATGAACCGAAAATTTGATTTTTGGAGATTCAAATGTTGATGCATGTGTTATATAGTTGAAGATTCGTTTAAATCTAGTATATTAGATGCTATATATTGAATTTTAGCTCCTGATTCGAACTATATGTATGATTTCTGAGATCTGTGTGTGTTCGAAAATGATGAAAAAGGGTTAAAAAGGATGTGGTTTGATACATAAAGATGTTAATATTGGTGTTAAAGTGTTGAAAATAGATGTATTTTTAGTTGGTATGAGTTATTTCACGTAATGAATTAGTACCAGAAATGACTTGGATTAAATCTGGAAAATATCAAGACTGCACCATTATGAACTCGGACGTCCGAATTCGGATCTGGCAGGAGCTCGGATCCGGACCGAATTCGGACAGGATCCGAAATGATAAACATGCAAAACAGAAAAATATATTCTAAGTGTTGAACTCGGATGGGGGTCCGAATTTGTTTTGAGGACCGAATTCGGATGAGGTCCAAATTGCAATGGTCCGAATTGAGACTTAATGGGGTCCGAAATTGGCATTGTCCGAAGTTAACATGGGGACCGAATTGGGGTCCGAATTCGGGTGGGATCCGAATTCGGACATGGATCCGAAATGGGGATCAGATATTGCAAAAATTTATAAATTATTGTTTATGAAATTAAACAAGATATTGACACGATATGTTGTTACAACTGACGTACAGGTCCCTTGTGGTGTTGTTTAACCCACAGTGGGGTACTTTGTGGATCCGGTTGAAAGCCCGAAGAGAAATAAGATTGATTAAAGTTTATTTACGCACCCACTGTGAGTACAGTAGATTTCGCATGATTATATCTGATTTATGTTAAGCTTTGCCTGCTGAGACCTGTTGTTTCATTTGTTTGGTTGGAATTCTACTAACTTGCGTAGATTTAGATGCACATTCTTACTTGTTGCATATCCGTTCGATTGTTGTGCATCTAGTGATGGACCGGTGGGTCGCATCGTTAACTCTGATGTTACTGTGCTATATGACGCTGGAGCTGATCCCTCCAGGTCCGGTAGGCAGTATGTCATCTCCGATCGTTCGTTTGTCTCAGATGGTATGTGTAAATGCCGAGCTTTGGGCTCGAAGGGGCTGCGGCTCTAGTCCGTACTTGGTGTACGAAGAGAGTATACGACGTTTGTCGTCGGGGTTACTCTTGGGCTTCATAAATATTTATAATGTGCGCAATCTATGTATTCACTAAGCATTCGCTTACGTTTTAGCTGTTGTAATTTTTACAGGAAAAGGAAAATCAGCTGCGGGACCATCTAGCTAGGTTGTTGTTTGAAGTGAATTGAAGACTCAGTTGCTTATTTGGTAACTTAATTGTTGAGATTATTGTTGTAATAAATTTGGGATAATGTAATGTAATGGAAGTTTTTAGATATAGACATGTAACCTTTGTAGTACCGTAGAGTGATATGGAATTGTTGTAATACTTTATTTTGTATTTAATTGCTTCCGCACTTTAATTAAGTAATCAGATCATTATGTAATTGATGTATTGGTGATTAATCCTGGGTGTCTTGTTAATGGTGGTTGTTGTGGCAAGGGTGTCACACGAGATGGTATCAGAGCAGTAGTTTGAGATCCAAGTGTCCGTGAGGTATTGGTCTCAAACATTAAGTGATGATATGTAGTGATGATAAGTAATGATCTGAACTAAGATAGGTTACGATCTAGTAATTATAAGAGATTAACTATCATACGGGACAAATGGGATGGTGTCTTTAAACTGATGACATGTTGCTAAACAAGTTATATGTTTATATTTTCAGAACATGTCTGGAGGAATGACACCTGAAGAAACAAGAGAAATGATGTTAGCCTTGATGGCTGAACAGAACAAAATGATTCAGGATCAGTTTCGGGCTCGAGATGAGGCCGAAGCTAAGCGGAGAGAAGACAAGAGAAAGAACAAGGAGAAGGAAGGGGGCAATAATGAGGAACAAGGTGACAATACTGGGTCATCAAACAAACCCAGGGGTTGTCGTTTTAAGGACTTTAAGGGAAACGGGGCCGTAGAATTTAATGGATTGGGTGATGCCGTTGCTGCACTGGAATGGATAACGGCAACCGAACGGACATTCCGAATCAGCGACTGTGCTGAGAAGGATATGGTTCGGTATGCTACTGCTATGTTCACCAATGATGCGATCATGTGGTGGAATTCCATGGTTAACGCTTTAACCTTGGAGAAAGTAGCTGAGATGACTTGGGCTGAATTTACAGAGTTATTCACTCAGCAATACTGTCCGGTTGATGAGCGTCGAAGACTGGAGGCAAAGTTTATGGCCTTGAATCAGGGGACTAAGACTGTGTCCCAGTATGCTGTGGAGTTCACGAGGCTGAGTCTGTTTGCGCCTCATCAAGTTGATACTGAAGAAAGGAAGGTGACCAGGTTTGAGGCTGGTCTGGATATTGAGATAAGAAGGGTTATGAGCAACGTCCGATACCCTACATTTGCTGGCTTACTTGAGGCTGCCAGAAATGTAGAACAGATTCTGATCATGTCGGGTTATTCCATTGGGTCCGCTGCTGCTTCCACCAACCCAACACAGCCGTCACCGCCGAAGCGCCAACGGGAGGGAGGATATTCTGGTTCTTCCCGGTCTTCACAGTATTCACCTCAACAATCTTATCGCCGTCAATCTAGTTCCTCTGGTCGTGCTCGTGCTTATTCCATCAACACCGAGCCACAATACTGCAACAAGTGTCACCTGGAACATTTTGGCAAGTGCACTAACGGACGTGCTTGCTTTTGCTGTGGGGAGTTGGGTCATTTTCAGAGTGAATGCCCAAGAAAAGGTGATGCTTGCTATAAGTGTGGAGTGTGGGGCCACTATAGCAGAAACTGTAGGAAGAATGCTCCAGCACCTGCTGCTCCAACATCAACACGATCTTCGGGAGGTTCAAGCGGTGGTTCAGTTAACCGCCGGGGTCAGTCACAGATGGCACCGGCTCGTGAACTCCACGGCATACTGGGACATAGGCTTAGTCCCTTGAATCAGCGTCATGAACTTAGCTTCCAATCTTCGGCGCTCATCGGCCGGGCAGTACTGCTGAGTGAAAACTTCAGTGAACTCAGCCCATTTCATTACAGCAACCTTCTCCATTGTTAGTGCATTCACCATCGAATTCCACCACATTATTGCATCTTTGGTGAACATGGCAGTAGCGAACCAGACCATATCCTTCTCAGCACAATCGCTGATTCGGAAAGTCCTTTCTGTAGCTGTTATCCACTCCAATGCAGTAACAGCATCACCCAACCCAGTAAACTCAACAGCTCCATTTCCCTTGAAGTCCTTAAACCGGCAACCCCTGGGCTTATTTGATGACCCAGTGTTGTCACCTTGCTCGTCATCGTTTCCCTCTCTTTCCTTATTCTTTCTCTTCTCTTCTCTTCGCTTAGCTTCGGCCTCATCTCGAGCCCGAAACTGGTCCTGAATCATTCGATTTTGCTCAGCCATCATGGCTAGCATCATTTCCCTCGTCTCTTCTGGTGTCATTCCTCCTCCAGAGATGTTCTGAAACATGAAACATAGAACTTATTTAGTAACATGTCATTTATTTATAGACACCACCCAATTGTCCCGTATGATAGTCAATATTCTTATGATTACTAGATCGTAACCTATCTTAGTTCAGATCATTACTTAGAATCACTACATGTCAACACTTAATGTTTGAGACCAAGACCTCACGGATACTTGAATCTCAAACTACTGCTCTGATACCATCTGGATGTGACACCCTTGCCACATTAACCACCAATTTCAATTAAACCCCAGGATTAATCACCAACATACAAATTACATAATGATCTGATATCTTAATTAAAGTGCGGAAGCAAAATACATAAATAAAAGTATTACAACTGAGTCTAACACATTACGGTGCTACAAAGGTTACACGTCTAAGTCTACCAACTCCAATTATTACATTATCTCAAATTCATTACAACAAAATTTTCATAAACCAAATACCAAAGTAAACGGTAGAAATCTTCAAATACTTCAATAGATTTCCTAGCTAGATGGTCCAGCTGTAGACTTCCCTTTTCCTGTAAAAATTCAACAACTAAAAGGTAAGCGAATGCTTAGTGAATACCAGATGATTTTCACACATTCTACAAATCTTTATGATGCCCCCAGAGTATCCGCGGTAACACATACCGTATACTCCACACGTATCCAAGATACGCAAACCTGAGCCGCAGCTCTTTCGAGCTGACACTCGGCATAAGAAAAACCAACCATCTGAGGCAGACATTACATCGGGGATGACTTACTGTCTATCCTGACCACAGAGGTGTCAAACTCTTGGTCATATAGCACAGTAACATCAGAGTACAGATGCGACCACGCAGGTCCATCGAGAGGATGCACAACAAATGAACGGACATGCAACAAATATGAATGTGCATCAACATAAACGCATGTTAGTAGAATGCCAAACGAACATGAAACAACAGGCCTCAGCAGGCAATGCAAACATAAAGCAGATGCAGACATGTTAAAAATCAAAGGTACTCACAGTGGGTGCGTTATTAAACTTCAGATTAATATTATTTCTCCTCGGAATTTCAACCGGAACCACAAAGTACCCCACTGTGGGTTAAACAACACCACAAGGGACCTGTTAATTCAGTTGTAACAACACATTGTGTCAATAACTTGTTTAATCTCATAAAATTTAATTTTATAATAATTGCAAAGTTTTGTCCCAATTTCGGATCTATGTCCGAATTCGGACCCCACCCGAATTCGGATCCCCAATTCGGATCCTCCATAAATCCCAATTCGGTCCATACATATAAGCCCCAATTCGGACTCCTTTATTTTTCGGACCATATCCGAATTCCAACACTTATAATATTTTACCATTTTGATTATCACATTTCGGACCAAAAGCCAATTTCGGATCACATTACAAGTTCGGGCTCATCCGAATTCGGTCCCCAACCGAATTCGGACCCCCATCCAAATTCCAATACTTAGAAATATTTTGATATATTAACTTTCCTGAAATCCGGGCCTCATCCGAATTCGGACCAGATCCGAGTTCATCTCGGATCCGAATTCGGATCCCACCCCATTCGAACTTGAGCCTCAACCGAAATTTCAACACTTAGAAATTATTTTGCTAATTTGAACATCAACATTTCGGATTCTGTCCGAATTCGGTCCGGATCCGAGTTCCTGCCAGATCCGAAGTCGGACATCCGAGTTCATATTGGTGCAGTCTTGATATTTTCCAGATTTAATCCAAATCATTTTTGGTACTAATTCAATGCTCGAAATAATTTATGCCAACATAAATATTCTTACTTCTAACCACTTAAACATTAATTTATAACATATTTACATATCAAATTGAACCCCTTTTTCACTTTGTTCCATTCCGTCGAACACACACACTTAAAACACACACACAATCTCCAAAATCAGACTTATAGTGCAAATCAGAAGCTGAAATTTGATATATATCAACCTTAACACTCGATTTTAATGATTCCATAACAATATTATACATGCATCAACATTTAATCCCCAAATCTATGAATTCGGATTTTAACCAAAACCGAACAAAGAATGCTTCTAAATTCGAATTTTAAAGATTGTTTACCTTAATTTGCTGATTGTAGATGATATAGTTCCTCCCAAACAATCTTAATCCAGATTTCCAGCTTCCAAATCCAAGCTTTGATGTTCTTCGATTGTAGAGAGAGAGAGAGAGAGAGAGAGAGAGCCGAGAGAGAGATTTTGGAGAGAGAAAGTGCTTGGTGAAAATGAAAGACAAAATTTGTCTTTCATCCCTTTTTATTCACCCTTTTAATCTTTTGGCTCATTAACCCCTCAATTTATCCGGTTCCATAAATTACTGATTTCTATCTTAATTTTATTATCACCAACAAATAAAATCATCATACTTAACCAAAATAATTTGGCATTCTTAATATTCCTTAATTCCTTAAAATAACAACCAACTTTAAATAACTGAACACATAATCATTTTCATAGTCCAACTTAATTATGCAAATTACAAGTTTTAAACTTAATAAACTTCAATTACAATAATTTAAATCCGAGGATGTTACACCGTTGCTGCACTGGAATGGATAACGGCAACCGAACGGACATTCCGAATCAGCGACTGTGCTGAGAAGGATATGGTTCGGTATGCTACTGCTATGTTCACCAATGATGCGATCATGTGGTGGAATTCCATGGTTAACGCTTTAACCTTGGAGAAAGTAGCTGAGATGACTTGGGCTGAATTTACAGAGTTATTCACTCAGCAATACTGTCCGGTTGATGAGCGTCGAAGACTGGAGGCAAAGTTTATGGCCTTGAATCAGGGGACTAAGACTGTGTCCCAGTATGCTGTGGAGTTCACGAGGCTGAGTCTGTTTGCGCCTCATCAAGTTGATACTGAAGAAAGGAAGGTGACCAGGTTTGAGGCTGGTCTGGATATTGAGATAAGAAGGGTTATGAGCAACGTCCGATACCCTACATTTGCTGGCTTACTTGAGGCTGCCAGAAATGTAGAACAGACTCTGATACCATCTCGTGTGACACCCTTGCCACAACAACCACCATTAACAAGACACCCAGGATTAATCACCAATACATCAATTACATAATGATCTGATTACTTAATTAAAGTGCGGAAGCAATTAAATACAAAATAAAGTATTACAACAATTCCATATCACTCTACGATACTACAAAGGTTACATGTGTATATCTAAAAACTTCCATTACATTACATTATCCCAAATTTATTACAACAATAATCTCAACAATTAAGTTACCAAATAAGCAACTGAGTCTTCAATTCACTTCAAACAACAACCTAGCTAGATGGTCCCGCAGCTGATTTTCCTTTTCCTGTAAAAATTACAACAACTAAAACGTAAGCGAATGCTTAGTGAATACATAGATTGCGCACATTATAAATATTTATGAAGCCCAAGAGTAACCCCGACGACAAACGTCGTATACTCTCTTCGTACACCAAGTACGGACCAGAGCCGCAGCCCCTTCGAGCCCAAAGCTCGGCATTTACACATACCATCTGAGACAAACGAACGATCGGAGATGACATACTGCCTACCGGACCTGGAGGGATCAGCTCCAGCGTCATATAGCACAGTAACATCAGAGTTAACGATGCGACCCACCGGTCCATCACTAGATGCACAACAATCGAACGGACATGCAATAAGTAAGAATGTGCATCTAAATCTACGCAAGTTAGTAGAATTCCAACCAAACAAATGAAACAACAGGTCTCAGCAGGCAAAGCTTAACATAAATCAGATATAATCATGCGAAGTCTACTGTACTCACAGTGGGTGCGTAAATAAACTTTAATCAATCTTATTTCTCTTCGGGCTTTCAACCGGATCCACAAAGTACCCCACTGTGGGTTAAACAACACCACAAGGGACCTGTACGTCAGTTGTAACAACATATCGTGTCAATATCTTGTTTAATTTCATAAACAATAATTTATAAATTTTTGCAATATCTGATCCCCATTTCGGATCCATGTCCGAATTCGGATCCCACCCGAATTCGGACCCCAATTCGGTCCCCATGTTAACTTCGGACAATGCCAATTTCGGACCCCATTAAGTCTCAATTCGGACCATTGCAATTTGGACCTCATCCGAATTCGGTCCTCAAAACGAATTCGGACCCCCCATCCGAGTTCAACACTTAGAATATATTATTCTGTTTTGCATGTTTATCATTTCGGATCCTGTCCGAATTCGGTCCGGATCCGAGCTCCTGCCAGATCCGAATTCGGACGTCCGAGTTCATAATGGTGCAGTCTTGATATTTTCCAGATTTAATCCAAGTCATTTCTGGTACTAATTCATTACGTGAAATAACTCATACCAACTAAAAATACATCTATTTTCAACACTTTAACACCAATATTAACATCTTTATGTATCAAACCACATCCTTTTTAAGCCTTTTTCATCATTTTCGAACACACACAGATCTCAGAAATCATACATATAGTTCGAATCAGGAGCTGAAATTCAATATATAGCATCTAATATACTAGATTTAAACGAATCTTCAACTATATAACACATGCATCAACATTTGAATCTCCAAAAATCAAACTTTCGGTTCATATAAAAAACTGAACCATTAAACATGTCTGGAGGAATGACACCTGAAGAAGCAAGAGAAATGATGTTAGCCTTGATGGCTGAACAGAACAAAATGATTCAGGATCAGTTTCGGGCTCGAGATGAGGCCGAAGCTAAGCGGAGAGAAGACAAGAGAAAGAACAAGGAGAAGGAAGGGGGCAATAATGAGGAACAAGGTGACAATACTGGGTCATCAAACAAACCCAGGGGTTGTCGTTTTAAGGACTTTAAGGGAAACGGGGCCGTAGAATTTAATGGATTGGGTGATGCCGTTGCTGCACTGGAATGGATAACGGCAACCGAACGGACATTCCGAATCAGCGACTGTGCTGAGAAGGATATGGTTCGGTATGCTACTGCTATGTTCACCAATGATGCGATCATGTGGTGGAATTCCATGGTTAACGCTTTAACCTTGGAGAAAGTAGCTGAGATGACTTGGGCTGAATTTACAGAGTTATTCACTCAGCAATACTGTCCGGTTGATGAGCGTCGAAGACTGGAGGCAAAGTTTATGGCCTTGAATCAGGGGACTAAGACTGTGTCCCAGTATGCTGTGGAGTTCACGAGGCTGAGTCTGTTTGCGCCTCAACAAGTTGATACTGAAGAAAGGAAGGTGACCAGGTTTGAGGCTGGTCTGGATATTGAGATAAGAAGGGTTATGAGCAACGTCCGATACCCTACATTTGCTGGCTTACTTGAGGCTGCCAGAAATGTAGAACAGATTCTGATCATGTCGGGTTATTCCATTGGGTCCGCTGCTGCTTCCACCAACCCAACACAGCCGTCACCGCCGAAGCGCCAACGGGAGGGAGGATATTCTGGTTCTTCCCGGTCTTCACAGTATTCACCTCAACAATCTTATCGCCGTCAATCTAGTTCCTCTGGTCGTGCTCGTGCTTATTCCATCAACACCGAGCCACAATACTGCAACAAGTGTCACCTGGAACATTTTGGCAAGTGCACTAACGGACGTGCTTGCTTTTGCTGTGGGGAGTTGGGTCATTTTCAGAGTGAATGCCTAAGAAAAGGTGATGCTTGCTATAAGTGTGGAGTGTGGGGCCACTATAGCAGAAACTGTAGGAAGAATGCTCCAGCAGCTGCTGCTCCAACATCAACACGATCTTCGGGAGGTTCAAGCGGTGGTTCAGTTAACCGCCGGGGTCAGTCACAGAGGACACCGGCTCGTGCCTTTCAAATCACTGCAGAGGAAGCTAGGGAAAACCCAGAGGTGGTCACGGGTATGTTTATTGTAAATTCCATGCCTGCACGAGTTCTTTTTGATTCGGGTGCCAACCGTTCTTTTGTGTCTACTGCTTTTGCACAACAACTTGCTATGCCACTGTCTAAGCTGTCTGCTATACTTGATATTGAAACTGCTAGCAACACTTTAGTTAAGGTAGATCATGTATACCGTAATTGCACGTTAGTAATTGAAGATGTAGTCTTCAATTTAGATCTGATTCCGATAGAATTCAGTGAGTTTGATGTAATTATCGGGATGGACTGGTTGATCGAAAATGAAGCTCACATAGTTTGTAAGAATCGTATGATCAAGATAACTACTCCGGAGGGGCGTGAGATCCGTATATATGGGGATAGGAGAAGTGGGGATCTGTGTTTACTGACCATTGTAAAAGCTCGAAAGCTTGTTGCAAAGGGATGTGACGCCTATCTGGCATATGCTGTTGATGCCAGGGCTGAGAAGAGGACGTTGGCAGATGTGCCTGTTGTTTCACAATTTCCGAACGTGTTTCCGGAAGACTTGTTTGGCATGCCGCCTGAGAGACAAGTTGAGTTTCGAATCGATCTGATCCCTGGAGCTGCACCGGTAGCTCGTTCTCCATATCGCCTTGCCCCAACCGAGATGAAAGAGATGATGACACAACTCCAGGAGTTGTTGGACAAGGGCTTCATTCGGCCGAGTTCATCGCCGTGGGGAGCTCCGGTATTGTTTGTTAAAAAGAAGGACGACACGATGAGGATGTGCATAGATTATCGGGAACTGAATAAGTTGACGATTAAGAACAAGTATCCACTGCCAAGGATAGACGACTTGTTTGATCAGTTACACGGGGCTAGTGTATTTTCTAAGATTGATCTGAGATCGGGATATCATCAATTGAAAGTTCGAGAGGAAGATGTGCCAAAGACAGCATTCAGGACTCGGTATGGGCATTACGAGTTTCTGGTGATGCCTTTTGGATTAACCAACGCCCCGGCAGTGTTTATGGATCTAATGAACCGAGTTTGTAGACCGATGTTAGATAAGTCGGTGATTGTGTTCATTGATGATATACTGGTGTACTCTAAGTCCGAGGCCGAGCATGCTGAACATCTCAGGGGGTTATTAGAGTTATTGAGGAAAGAGAAGTTGTATGCCAAGTTCTCGAAATGCGAGTTTTGGCTACAACAGATTCAGTTTTTAGGGCATGTGATTTCTGGAGCCGGAATTTCTGTAGATCCGGCTAAGGTAGAAGCAGTAAGGAATTGGGAGCCGCCTCGTTCAGCTACAGAAGTCAGAAGTTTTCTGGGGTTGGCGGGTTACTATAGGAGATTTATAAAGGATTTTTCGAAAATCGCCGTTCCATTGACGGTGTTGACAAAGAAGAATGCACCGTTTGTATGGGAAACTGTGCAGAAAAGTTTTTAGATATAGACATGTAACCTTTGTAGTACCGTAGAGTGATATGGAATTGTTGTAATACTTTATTTTGTACTTTAATTGCTTCCGCACTTTAATTAAGTAATCAGATCATTATGTAATTGATGTATTCGTGATTAATCCTGGGTGTCTTGTTAATGGTGGTTGTTGTGGCAAGGGTGTCACATGTAATTTATTTAAAGTTTGAAATTATTTAATTAAATTATTTATATATATGTTATAGATAATTAAAGATGATTAAATTTGAAAAGATATGTAAAATACAAGAGTTTAGTGGGTTAAGTTGCAAATATGACTAAATAATATATAAAACCCCAATTTAATGTCATTTAATCACACAGTAAGAAAATTCACTTCTCTCTCTACTCTCTCTCTACATTCATACGGTTATCTCAAAAATTCAACAAGAGATCCATAAATTTTGCAAGGAATTGGGAATTTAAGTTAAGGAGAAGCTACAACAACAATTAAATCAACAAGGAATTACAAGATTTGAGGTAATTCTTGACTTAAATTTCAAGAACATAAGAGTTTGGTTCGGTTTGTGTAGAAACCGAAACTTATTATTAATTTGTAAAGAAATTTAGATGCATGTATATGAAATTAGTATATGATGATAAAATTTAGTTAATAAAAGTTATAGAAACAAAAATTTTGGGTTAGATCATCTAAAAATGGAAGAAATTAGAAGTTTGGTGAAACCTGTGTTCTTGACAAAAATGATCTGTGTGTGTGTGTGTTTTTGGCAAGTACCGAAACCCAGATGTGGGTATACCGAAACCTTAAAGGTTTCGGTAATACCACACTACTGAAACATATATATGTGTGTGGGTGTATGTAAGTTATTGATTTTGTATACCGAGACCCACAAAAGGGGGTACCGAAACCTTGTGGTTTCGGTAATAGGTACCGAAACTAACCAAGAAATACTGAAACTATTGAAGGTACCGAAACCTTTTAGATGATACCGAAACCTTAAAAGGTTTCGGTATACATACCGAAACTGTTACATAAAACCGAAACCTTGTTATCTATTGAGACCTTTGATATTTAATTGAAACTTCTTGGGATACTGAAACTATACCGAAACCTCCAAGGTTTCGGTAGAGTACCGAAACCCACAACAAAGCTTCCGAAACTTTTTGCAAGTATATACATACATACTGAAACCATCACAAGTGTATACTGAAACTATGTTTAACTTCATAAATTCTCGGTATTATATATATAATTACATATGCAAGTGTGTGTGAAAGAAACCAATTATATATTTATATATATCATTATTGTGATTTCATGGAGTGTGTATGTGTGCATATATATGTAATATATATATACATGTGTGTACCAAACTTGAATTATACATGTAAATAATGAGTATTTTTATAAGATGAATATCAAACAAAATTATGATTTATAAAGATTACAATCAATAAATCTTTAGTTAAAATCTTAGAAGATCAATAAAATAAGATGAATTACAAATATAATTATAAGGATCTTTTGAGAATTCAAAAGAAACAAGAAAAGAACTGACAAAATGATCAAAGATTTATTTGTTATCAGAATCAGATAAAATTCAAGAAATTAAAGAATAAAATGGTGATAAACATGATGAAATTTAACATGATATTATCATGAATGATTTTGAACAGGTTCAGTATATTCTGAACAAAGATTAAAGACTTAAAGATTTAAAAGCGGGTCAGAGATTTGATTTGACAGAGAACAGATTGACAAAGATAAAAATCCTGAGATAACTCAGGTGGCAGATTTTATATCTGTTTGACAAAGACCAGATCAGTGAGTTATAGATATTCAGATTGAACATGCATAAGATCCGGTTGAGATATATTGCTGCTGTTAGATTTATTGACATTCATTTCTCAGCTGGAATGAAACCTGTGCACACCATGGATGGGTGTTGCCCAGTGGATCATGATAGCTATTTGATTATCTTTTCATATTGCATTTAATATTGCTTCAGACTTTGCTTTATGATTCATTGCTATCATGACTTCTAAGACATATGCTTCCATCATTGATCAGACATTTGATAGATTGATTCAGCTTGACTAGCCCTTATGGTCTATTGTTCTAGACCCGGCTATTTCACCAGTTCTTATGAATTGGTAATGACCTCCGATGTTCCGCCATATTGACTTACTGGTAGCTAGCCCAGTATGTGGCTGATCCCCACGATTTAAGCGTGAGTGTGGCTTGAACATCATCCGATCTTATATCTCAATCATGAGGGCTGTAGCGGCAGCCAAGACATATCACACTAAGATTAATGACTCCTCTTGACACGCATGTTGATATTGAAAATCTATAAACTCACTAAGCATTTCTTACAGATGTTGCATTAATATTTTACAGGAAAAGCCAAAGGAAAATCACCTGCAAGTACCTAGGTCATTCAAGATCCAAGTTTTGAAGCTTTCTTAGACCACTACTCAACAAACCTTCTGGTACTGATCGGAAGACAGCAAATGTGGTGGTTTTGGGTAGTCTTGATGTGATGTATGATGTTATGACTAGATTAGATGTTACCCTTTTATAACTTTAATTTGAAAATCTGTAATCTGTAATGAACTTAATCTTAATATGTTTGTACTTGTAATTTTATTAATTCCGCAATTATTTACCCTATCTTAGTATGGTTGATATCATATTGCATGATGTGGGACCTAGACTCTGAGGACTGACCCGGAAGGGGAGGTCTTCACACACAGAGTCCTGTTGTAGTGAAAGAATGGAGGAGAGGGAATTGGACACTGTTTGCAGCTGTGCAGTGAGTGCTATCAGCTGTGGGGAATTATCTGTTTGTGGAGTAGCAGGGAAGGAGTCTTTGAACGAATCAAAGAACCCCTTAAGCTGTTCAGACACAGAGTCTGAAATAAGAGAGGGTAGAGAGGTCATGGTAGTTTCCAAAGAACCAACTTTGTTGGTCAGCAAGGAAAGCTGATCCTTCAAAGGCAGGTCTTTGGGAGATGGAGGTGTATGGGTTGACTGTTTAGATTGGGTAGATGGAGAAGATGATGATGAGGCTGGTGTAGGGGGATGTGATGGAGAGGGAAGAGAAACTTTTGAAAGAAGCTCCATAGCCTAGGCAAAAGTAATATGGCCCAACTTGGAGGGGTCAAAGGGTCCTTCAGCAGCGGCTGTAGCTGCATCACCAGGAGAAGGGGTTGGTGTTGAGGGCCTTTCAGATGCTGCTTGTGCTGCAACATCCTCATGAAGACCAGTGGTGGTTCCCTCTGCAGTGCCTTGGTTTAAAAGCACCTCATCATTGGGAGATGGGATATGCATTTCAACATCAGCAGTGGTGAAACCTGCTGATGGAGTTTGCATGGAGGGAGCAGCCTCACCAGAGGGATGGTGTGATCCCTGAGGTTCATCAGCTTGGGTTGTTGGTCCCTCAGTAGCTGTTTGGTGTAGAACAGCTGTATCATGGGGAGCAGAAGTTTGAGGCTGAGCTGCTGATTGGTCTATACCAGCAGCGTGGGCACCTCGTGCAGACTCAGGGTGTGAGGAGATTTAAGTGGGGGACAGTGTGGACTCAGTATGGAGTGGAGAGGACTCCTGTCTTTCAATATCTTCAGCCTGTTGGGAGGCTGGGATAGTTGATGTGGCTATCTCCGTTTGTACAACTGGTTCCTGTTGGGAGGAACCAGAGGGTCTAGGCTGACTCTGGGTAGACTCAGTTTGGAGTGAAGCATGCTCTAATGGGGCTGAGCCTTCTCCCAATATAGGAGAGGCAGCAGGGGTTGCTTCTCTTACAACTGAACCCTGTTGAGAGGAAACAGAGGAGGTGGTTGTTTTGGCTGTTTTCTTTTTGGAGATGGATTTTCTTTGGTAGAGGATGGATGAAGTGGGTGATTGGGGAGAGGTGATGAGAGGTTCAGACTGGACAGGTTTTGAGACTGGGTCAGAAACAGGTGGGTTGGCCTGTTCCATAGTCTCAGGTGCCACAAAGGCACCAGCCACAGAGGCTTCAGGGTGATGAGCCTGCTCCCCCGCAGCCACATAGGCTAAGGGAACAGACTCAGACTGAGCTGTTTTGGCCTTCTTTTTCACACGCCCAGCTTCAGCAGTTGCCAGAGTCCTTTTAACAAGCTTGGACCTGGCTTTGGATTTTCCTGTGGGAGCAGCAGCTTCTGGATCCACCCTCACAGCAGAGGGTCCTTCCACCAATCCTAACAACCTCCTCATTGGTGTGGATAGAGGAGGCTCATTGGTAGTACAGGAGTATAGAACACTCTATTCCCTATTACAGGGAAGGCAGCAGTTTTAAGTAAAGGTTGAGAATTGTACAGGTGCTCACCACAATGATGCTTGAATATGAGGCTCAGAAACCTGGGATAGCGGACAGCAGCTGGTCTTGGCTCTTGTTGCACCAGGTTCCTCATGTTCAGAAATATCCACTGAGCCATATCAATGGTAGTCCCATCCACCAGCTGTAGGACTATTGGGACTTCATCACGACTTAGCTGGTCAAATGAACCAACTTTGCTGCTGAAGCTCATCATCACGGAGGCAAACAGAAAGCTATAGGTAGGGGACAACTCCTTCCTATACAGTGTTGCTCCAATTTTAGGTTCTGCTACACCACAAAAGCGTTGCAAATTTCCCATTTGCTCATTTTCAGGCTGGGGCATATCATATGACTCAGCAACAGGCAGATGAAGAACCTCCCTCAGAAGATCAGCAGTTATCTCAACGGTCTGAGTCCCATTGAGAATAGTCCCCTTGATGACTTTGGTGTTGGGGTTGTAGGCACAGGTGTACCAGAACTCGTACACCATCTCCTGGTACAGGACACCAGGAGTTGCAGTCATAGCATAGTTCAACGGATGAACTTGCAGAAACTCCACCATTTGATCGTAACCTTTCCCCACATAGTTTTTGGGGATAGTAAGGTTTGCAACGTAGTTTGTGGGTTTTATGGTCAGCATTGTGGTGACTGATGAGTGTTTGACAACATCATCACCAACGAACACTGGAAGAAAGGGATTAGGTCTGTGAGCCATTTGGGAAGTTTTGAGGTTTGGAGAAGCAAAAGACACTTAGTCGATTTTTAGGGTTCTTGAGGATTTCTGGAAATGATGAAGAAGACGAAGATGAAACAGTAGTTAGGTATTTATAGGATTTGAATGTGAGTGTGTATGAGAGAGAAAGTTTTGGGCCTTTTGATTTGAAAAAGTCATTAATGGAAAACGGAACGGTTGTCCATGTCAGACCATTTGTCAGACCACTTGAGTCCTTTTTAATTACTAACACACGTAACCCACATTATCCGCAGTAATTAAGTTAAATAAAACATTAATTAAGTAACTTAAGTTTGAAGAAAGGTAATTAAAAGTGTTGGTCTAAGCTGTTGGTCAAACCTGTGATAAGTAAGGTCATCACAAGCTATGTAATCTTCAAGCTGTTCATTTTTCAAACTGTGCCTCCAGCCTGCTCTCTTTTGTAAGAGCAGGTTGTGTTCAATAGTTGAACAGGTTACAAGACAATGGCTTGTAAGACAGTGTGAAGAAGTGAACAGGTTGCAGATTGGACCATCAGAGCAGGCTGGACGAGTAAAGTGTTTTTGTTCAGCCTGTTGTATGCTCAAACTGTTCAAGTTTTTCAGACAAATGACTAAGTACAGAACATGTTATACATGTTCTGTCTAAGCTGTTCTGAGAAACTTGAGCAGTGTGAAACACACAAATTCTTAGACCTTTGAGAAACACTTAGTCACTCTTGTTTAACATGCCCAGCTTGCTGACAAGGTAATTAAACCTTGTTTCATCCAGAGGTTTGGTGAAAATGTCTGCAAGCTGTTCATTTGTGGAAATAAAACTTACCTCCACATTACCTTTCTGAATGTGATCCCTGATGAAGTGATGTCTGACTTCAATATGCTTTGTTCTAGAATGAAATACTGGATTGTTGGAAATGGCTATGGCACTTGTGTTATCACACAGAATAGGAATTTTCCTATACACAAGACCATAATCTTCAAGCTGATGCTGCATCCACAGAATCTGTCCACAACAGCTTCCAGCAGCAATGTACTCAGCTTCAGCAGTAGAAGTAGACACAGAGTTCTGTTTCTTGCTACACCAACTTATCAACTTACCACCAAGGAGTTGACATCCACCTATTGTGCTTTTCCTGTCTAGCCTGCAGCCTGCAAAATCAGAATCTGAATAACCTGTTAGTTCAAGGCTGGAGTCTTTGGGATACCAAAGACCCAAACCTAGTGTACCCTTCAGGTATCTGAAGATTCTTTTAACAGCAGCTAGATGAGACTCCTTTGGATCAGCTTGGAACCTAGCACACAGATAGGTTGCAAACATAATATCAGGTCTACTAGCAGTTAAGTATAGCAAGCTCCCAATCATGCCTCTGTAAGTTGTTACTGAAACAGCTTTGCCACTGGCATCAGCATCCAATTTTACATTGGTTGCCATTGGGGTTTTAATAGGATAACTTTGATCAAATTTGAACTTTTTCAATAGATCTAAAGTGTACTTTCTTTGATTTATAAAAATTCCAGTTGAGGTTTGTTTAACCTGTAATCCTAAAAAGAAAGTAAGTTCTCCCATCATACTCATTTGATACATGGATTTCATGAGTAATGAAAAATTCTTGCACAACTGCTCATTTGTAGAACCAAATATTATATCATCCACATAAATTTGAACAAGCATAATGTTAGATTTCACTTTCTTTATGAACAGTGTAGTATCCACTTTACCTCTGGAATACCCATTGCTCATAAGGAACTCAGTAAGAGTGTCATACCAAGCTCTAGGGGCTTGTTTGAGACCATAGAGAGCTTTGTCCAACTTATAGACAAAACCTGGATGTTGTTCATTTTCAAAACCTGGAGGCTGCTTGACATAAACTTCTTCTTGCAGCTTCCCATTCAAAAATGCACTCTTCACATCCATTTGAAATACCTTGATGCTCTTATGAGCAGCGTAGGCTAGATACAAACGAATTGCTTCTAGCCTGGCCACAGGAGCAAATGTTTCATCATAATCAATTCCTTCCTCCTGTCTGTAGCCCTGAGCAACCAGTCTTGCCTTATTTCTAATGACATGACCTTGCTCATCCATCTTATTCCTGAAAACCCATTTAGTGCCAATTATGGTTTTACCTTTAGGAGCAGGGACCAGCTTCCATACATTGTTTCTCTCAAACTGATTTAGCTCTTCTTGCATGGCAGTGATCCAATTGGCATCTTTTAGTGCTTCATCAACCTTCTTTGGCTCAATTAGTGAAACAAAGCTAGAGAACATACAGAAGTTCCCTAAGCTGTCCCAACGTGTTTGTATCCCTTTGTTGACAAGGTTATGTTTTAGCTAACAAGGTTATGTTTTAGCCCAACCACATAGGCTACTCTTTTGAACACTGCAGCACCAGCTTTAAGAGTTCCATATCCCTCAGTGGATCCCTGTACATTGTCACCAAATGTGACTTTTGGCCCTTTTCCAGGCCTGAGATCACTCAACAATTCTTTAAAACCTGTCATGTGCCCTGAGCAGCCACTGTCCAAGTACCAAACCTGGGAAGGTTGTTTTTCCTGCAGAGTGATAAGAGAAATATTAGTCATTTTTAGGGGAACTCATCACAGAGATGAGTTCTCCTACTTCATCAACATTTGTTGATGGACTTATAATATCCACACTAATATTCCCAATTTGAATGGTGTCAGCTTGGATACCATTTTTATTGACTGAGATGTTTCCAACACTGCTTGTAACAGCTGTGAGAGAACCATCAGAGTCAACAGGCCTCATGTCCTCAGATTCAGGACAGTTCTTGGCCAGATGTGTCTTCTTCCCACATTTATAACATTTTCTCTTTTTAGAATTTTTGGAAGAAGAACTTTCAGAAACACATTCTGAGTTATTTTTGTTGATTCTGTTAGCAGGTTTAGCAAATTTATTATTATTTGATGAATCAACAGCTTGAGTGGAGGGTTCAATAGCCACAACTTTGTTTGTCTCTTCTTTCCTCTTTTTAGGAGAACAAATGTCAAATACTGGAAGCTTAATTGGCTTTTGAACTTCCACAGGTTTGGGAAACTTATTCCCAAGTTTCTCAGACTGAGCAATGACTTTGCCTTTGCCCCTACTGAGATGTGATTTATGTTGCCTATCAGCATAATCATAATTTCTGGTTTTGAAAAACTTATTCTCATTTAAAACCAGTTTATCACTATGATTAGAAAACTTATTAGAAATCACAGCAGGTTTGCTTTCAACATGAGACTTGCCCTTGTTGAAAACAGACTGCTTAACTTTTGAAAACTTGTTTTCAAAATGTTTAGCATCAAAAGGATTATTATGCCTTTTACCATCAGCTTTAGACCCAGAACCTGTTTTGTCAACAGGTTTAGTATCCACAGCTGTAGTTTGGACATGTTTTCCTTTCTTTTGCTTGTGTGAATCAGCAGAGCACTTAGCAGGCTGGATTGATGGAGAACATATTCCAACACCAGTTTTTGAGCTAGGTTCACATGAGCTGTCAGTATTTTGAGGCCTGACTAACCTGTTTGTTGAGATTAGTTTACCATTCACTTTTTGAACAAAAGTGTTTGGAAGCTCACCAAGAGTGGATAAATCTTCTTTCAGATTATTAATCTCAACAATGGAAGCTGCTGTATCAAGATCCCCTCCAAGATAGGCTTGAATTTGTGCAGGGATCTGTTGACTTATACAATGGCTGACTTTTTGTGCAGATTGGCACCAAGAGTCAACTATCTTTTGAAGCTTAGCATGCTTTATATCTGTTTCTCTCTTTTCTTCCAGTAAAATAGAGTTGATGTGTTTTAATTCATCAAGCTCAGTTTCCAACTTATGAAAACTGTCCAGTTTACTGGAGTTTGTTTTAAGATCAGTTTTAAGCTTGGAGATTTCAGATAATAAAGCATCATGCTTCTCAACAGCAGCTTTCAAATCAACTAGCATATATTCAAACATTTTAATCTTTTCTTCAGAACTGTAAGCCATAAAATTTTGTACCTTATACATCATTGTAGGATTCCAGTTCTCTAAGCTGCTGAAAGCTTCAGCTTCAGCCATATCCTGTTTGAAACTGCTTGTTGATGGGACATCAGTGTTGGCCATCAGACATTGATTGTCTTCTGCATCAGATGATGAATAAGATTCCTCCCAGTCACAAGTCTCTGCCATGTGTCCCTTTTGGCGGTTGGAACCCACTGAGTTTTCCAACTTCCTCAGCTTAGCCATGGCCATAAGGTACTTAACCCTATAACCATCATCCTTGTTTGTCTTGTATGGTTTGGATGACTGACCAACAGCTTTTGACACACAGTCAGCAGCTATATGGCCAGTTTTGCCACATTTGAAGCACTCAGCCTTGGATTTATCAAATGCCTTCTTTTTTCCAGCACCTGAACTTCCTTGCAGCATGTTTCTTCCAAACCTTTTCTTGTTGAACCTTTTGACAAGCATAGCTATCATTTGCTCATCATCCTGTTCAGCAAGATCTGCATTATCTTCCTCATCTGACACCTCCTCCTTGTCATCATCCTGTTGATCAGGTTGAGTGAACACATCACTCACCTGACTCACAGACTGTCTCACATTAGCCACAAAGGTTGCACCTCTTTTAGACATCTTCAAGGCATTTCTCTTCTGTTGCCTTGACTGTTCATCATTTAGTAAAGATTCATACAAGTTGACAAGATCCATACTTCTGATTGTACCTGAATTTCTTAAAATTGTTGAAAAGTAATTCCATTCTTCAGGGAGGATGTCCAAAAACTTGTTCACCAGAGTAAGGCTGTCCTTAGTGATCCCAACAGCTTTGAGATCATTCACAAGAGCAGTAAACCTGGTGTAGGTTTCTGTGAGAGTCTCCTTTGGTTTTGCAAAGAAGAGTTCATACTGTCTAACAAGATTGTTAATCCTGTTATCCAGTGTGATTGTGGGTCCATCATAGACGGTACACAAAGTATCCCACATCTCCTTGGCAGTCTTCATCTTCTCAACCTGTTATGCCCTTTGGCCTTACAAACGCTCCTGCGGCGTTCATGGATCTGATGAACCGCGTTTGTAGACCAATGCTCGATAAGTCCGTTATCGTCTTTATAGACGATATTCTCATCTACTCGAAAACTGAAGCTGAGCATGCTGTGCATCTTAGAGAGCTGCTAGAGTTGCTGCGCAAGGAGCGACTTTACGCCAAGTTCTCTAAATGCGAATTTTGGTTGCGACGGGTGCTTGCAATGTCGATTTATTTATTTTTAAGCTTATCTTTTCTTAAATTCATGCTCAGCGTTAACTTGCAAAATCTTGTATCTTATCAGATACAATTCCTTGGTCATGTGATATCTGGTGAAGGAATCTCTGTGGATCCTTCTAAGATAGAAGCCATTCAAAATTGGGAAGCTCCCAAATCAGCTACTGAGATCCGAAGTTTCTTGGGATTGGCGGGTTACTACCGTCGATTCATTAAGGTCTTCTCAAAACTAGCCATGCCTCTTACATCTCTTACTCGCAAGAATGTTCCCTTTATTTGGGAAGAAGCTCAAGAGACCGCCTTCCAAACTTTAAAGCAGAAACTCACCGAAGCGCCTATTCTGGCCTTACCCGAAGGTAATGAAGACTTTGTAGTCTTCAGCGATGCTTCATATCAAGGGCTTGGGTGTGTTTTGATGCAAAGAGGCAGAGTCATAGCATATACTTCTCGCCAACTTAAGGATCATGAAAAGAGTCATCCGACTCATGACCTTGAACTTGCTGCTGTGACTTTTGCGTTGAAAACATGACGGCATTATCTCTACGGCACCAAATGTCAGCTGTATACGGATCACAAGAGCCTTAAGTATATATTCAGCCAGAAGGAGCTCAACATGCGCCAGCGACGCTCCATGGAACTCATCAAAGACTATGATTGTGATATTCTTTATCACCCTGGCAAAGCGAATGTGGTGGCCGACGCATTGAGTCGTAAATCCTACTCTGCTAAATGTCTCTATACCTTGACTCATACTTCGTTTTCATCAACTTTGATCGATGAAATTCTCGTTGCTCAAGCCGAAGCCCTAAAAGAAGAAAACCTCAACTCTGAGGACATGAAAGGGCAACTTCAGTTCTTAACCGATAGCCCTCGTGGCTTGAAGCTTTTCAAAAATCGTGTCTGGGTTCCGAAATTTGGTAATGTTCGACAGAAAATTCTTTCGGAAGCCCACTGTTCTAACTTCTCGGTACATCCTGGCAGCACCAAGATGTACAACGATCTAAAAGCCGAATATTGGTGGCCCGGTATGAAAAGAGACGTAGGCCAATATGTTGATAATTGTGTTACATGCCGATTAGTCAAAGCGGAGCATCAGCAGCCTTACGGCAGTCTTCAGCCCTTACCGATCCCCGAGTGGAAGTTCGATCACATAACGATGGACTTTGTGACGAAGTTGCCGACTACACGAAGACAGCACGACGCAATATGGGTTATCGTGGATCGCCTAACCAAAGTCGCACATTTCATTCCGATTCGCGAAAACTATTCACTTGAGAAACTAGCCAAGTTGTACATAGACGAGATCGTTACACGACACGGTGTGCCTTTGTCAATTGTTTCCGACCGCGACAGCCGATTCACATCGAGGTTCTGGAGTGCATTACAAGATGGATTAGGCACTAAGATCAGAATGAGCACAGCGTATCATCCACAGCCTGATGGCCAGAGTGAGCGTACGATCCTTACACTCGAAGACATGCTGCGGGCATGTGTTCTTGAGTTTAGCGGTAGTTGGGATGACCACTTGCCGTTAGCAGAATTTTCTTATAACAATAGTTACCACTCATCCATCAAAGCCGCACCTTTCGAAGCCTTATACGGACGCAAGTGCCGAACTCCTACGTGTTGGCAGGAAGCCGGTGAAGCACCAATCGCCGGTCCCGAGCTACTTCAGCAGACAAATGAAAAGATCCGAATCATACGTCAACGATTGGAAACTGCTCAATCTCGACAGAAATCGTATCACGACCGACGCCATAAACCTTTAGAATTCCAGAAGGACGACTATGTTGTATAAAAAGTCTCGCCGATGAAAGGTGTGTTCAGATTCGGCAAGCGTGGCAAGTTAGCACCACGATTCGTTGGTCCTTTCAAGATCACCGAGCGTGTTGGAACTCAATCTTATCTGTTGGACTTGCCAAGCGAACTGTCCAACATACACCCCGTGTTTCACGTTTCGCAACTAAGGAAGTGCAAAGAAGATGACAGAGAAAAGTGGGCTGATCATCTGACTTATAAGATTAATGAGAAGCTGCAATGTGACGAGCCTGAAGTCATTCTAGAGACAAAGATGAAGAAGTTGAGAAATCGAGAGGTAGCAATGGTGTTGGTGCAATGGAGAACTTCTCACGGAACTTCTCAGACCTGGGAATCTGAGCAGGACATGAGAGTTCGATATCCGCATCTGTTTGAGCCTTAGGTACTTCGAGGACGAAGTGCAAGCGTGGTGGGCTCATACTATAACACCTTGCTTTTTATTTGCATTTTTATTTTTAGTAATTTTGAGCAATTTGCGTAAAAAGATGTAATTTCGAGATTTAGTATAAATAGGAGTTGGGGGCTCCATTTTCTCACTTTTGCAAAACCGTCTAGCATTTCCAGAGCTCCTCTCTCTAGAATTGAACTTCTCTCTAGCTTTTCTCCCAAACCGACCGGCCAAATCTCATGTTCTATACGTTAACGGAAAGATCTCGAAGAGTACTACGTGAATCTGCTATTGCATGTGAGATTTCGTACGGATTTGAGGTAAGAATCGATCAATTTCGTTTTCTGCATTTTTGGTTTTGAAACTATAAATTCGAATTTATTATTCTAGGCGATTTAAAGCTGATTTCGTCTGAGTTTTTGCTAAAATATGGTAGGTTATGTATAATATAACTAAACCGAGGCTTATTACTTAGATTATTTGTGGACTTGAGGCTTGAAATGCATGTTTAAAGCTGTAGCATATGAACAAACTCGAGAATGCGTAGAACAAACTCGAAAATAGATAGATCAGACTCGAATAGAGTTAAATTCGAGTATGGGGTTCGAATCTAGCCTTAGATTCGAATGAAGGTTCGAATCTAAGACCCCTTCGAGTCTGTCATCGAGTCTGACTCCCTATGTTCGAGTCTGTACCTTCGAATTTAGCATGATGAGGTTCGAATCTAACCATTTTTTTCGAATCTACCTTCGAATCTGTCTACATGTGCTCGAATCTATCCATTAAATTCGAATTTAATTTATAAAAATTAATGAGCAACGCGTAAATTAGCAAAATAAATAGCAAAATGATTAGTTAGAAGTTATGGCTTATAGATATAGGAATATTGAGCTAGCAATATTAATTTAGCACATGTTCTGTAATATTAAACTTCAGATATTATACATAAGCTGTTTAGCCCAGCTGCGAGTCAAAGCCAGTGCCAGTCTATATTGAGCCTAGATAAGCAAGTGCAAGCATTATAAAGCAATTTAAAGCGTAAATAAGCCTGAGCAAGCATTACAGAGCATTTCAAAGCATTTTCAGTACTGTGAGTAACAGTTATTCTTGTTTACATGTTTTATATGAAATTGAGACATAAATTGCTTCTATGTGACTTCTTTGGAATTCAATAGACTTTTGTGAGTGAAGGCGAACACTGTGGTACAGGTGATGCCCAGCTTAGCCGGATCTTACATTTGATCTATTAATATGCATATTTATCTGCTATCTGTTTATTGTTCTGCATACTATACAGCAAGCCTTGTTTTAGCGTTTCTTTGTGCATCTCATAAGCATTATATTAGCGAGCAAGCAATTCTGATGTTCACCACTATCCCTTGAGCATTATGCGGGTAGCTAGCCCCGCATCACAGATTGATCATCTGTCAGCGGTAAACCCATAGTGGTGGCATCTCCGTTCTGCGTGAAATGTCTCAATTGTGCAGCGTTCTTTCTGGGTATTAAGCAAATGAGCAAGCAAGCAAGCAAGCATAACAGCCTTTATAGGCATTTTCGCCTCATATTTTACATGCATTCTTGAATATCTGTTTACTCACTAAGCATTAGCTTACAGTTGCTACTCACAATTTTTACAGGAAAAGGTAAAGAACAAGCTGGACCTTCTGCTTAGGTCTATTTTCTGATCAACCCAGAGGACTTAGCTAACTTTCAGCTTGTGGTATAGCTTTATGGTGCCTTGGGTTTTGGGTAGCTGCTTTTATTTATGTTATGATGTTTTTAGCAACTTAGTACTGTAACCTTGTAGCACGAGTAGTGCAAGACTTATTGTAATATTTTATTTAGCTTTATGCATTTATTCTTATTTCCTGGGATTAGCAAGCGTGTTTTGAAGCAAGGATGTGACAGGATGGTATCAGAGCATTAGTTTGAGGGATTCAAGTGTTAGCAATAACACTTGGACTCAAACTTTTAAGCGAAGATATTAGCTTTGAATGTCTAGGCTTTAACTTGACCTGAGATAGGCTTTGACTTTGCTTTAGGAATTGGGAAATGGGGTAGAATAGGAGTTATGCCTATTCTTATGCAAGTATTATTTATATAATTTCAGAACATGTCTGGATCTGGTGAAGGAGCTGGAGGTGGACTCACTCCTGAACAGATCATGCAAATAATGCAAACGATGCTTAATGAAAACAACGAGCGTCAAGCTAAGTTCTTGCAAGAACAGTTTCGTGCTCGTGATGAAGCCGAAACTAGGCGAAGGGAAGAACGCCAGAAGAAGCAGCATGAAGACACTGGACGCCGAAACGACGACACCGACGAGGAGGAAGCCCCTGTAGTCCCTCCTAAGGGCTGCAACTTCCGTTACTTTAAGGCTTGCGGAGCTCAACCTTTTAAGGGTGCTGCAAATTCGATCGAAGCGCTTGAGTGGATCACTGGCATCGAGCGGATATTTCTCATTAGTGACTGTGCTGAAGAATCAAAGGTCAGCTTCGCTACAACACTGTTCGAGGGTGGCGCTGTTATGTGGTGGAGGTCTCAGGAAAACATGCACGGAGCCAACTGGATTAAGTCCCTATCTTGGGATGAATTTAAGGTTATTTTCTTTCGTCAGTACTGCCCAGCTGATGAAAAGAAGCGTTTGGAAGAGAAGCTGATGTCTCTTACTCAGGGAACCAAATCGGTGACTGAGTATGAGATTGAATTCACCCGACTAAGCTTGCTGTCTGACTATCAAGTCGCTACTGAAGAGCGAAAGATCGACCGTTTTCTTATGGGTCTACATCCCGAGTATCAGAAGTTCTTGAAGCACCGGGGATATACCAACTATGCTGACTGTGTTGAAGCTGCTCGAATTCTCGAGCAGGATTTTATTCGAGCTGGAGGAGTTCCTACTTCCTCTATTAACCCGACATGTCCATCACCGCCCAAGAAATCGCGCACCGGAAGCTATTCTGGATCTTCATCCAGATATTCTCAGCCACAGCAGTCTCAGTACCGACAGTTCAGCTCGCCTACGGCACAGCAAACTCGATCTTATGCGGTACATTCTGAGCCGAGGCAGTGTCGCCGCTGCCAGAAGTCACACATTGGGCGTTGTAACCCCAATGATGTGAGGTGCTATGTGTGCAACGAAATAGGACATAGCAGTGAAGAATGTCCTAACAGAGTTAAAGTTTGCAACAATTGTTTACGCCCTGGACATAATGAGCATGCATGTACGCATCCGTTCAGCATGATTTACCCGAGTGCAGAGCATCATCCGCGATTGCAGCAGCAGCAATACCGACCTCAGCAACAACATCAACAACAACAGCAAAGACAAAATCAACCGGCCCGGCATAGCACATCGCGAGGAGGTTCTAGTCGCCGTAACGAGCCAACTAGGAGTCAGAATCGCGCATTCCAAATAACAGCCGAGCAAGCGAAGGAAATACCAGATGTGGTATCTGGTACGTTTCTTGTTAACTCTATCCCTGCTAGAGTTATTTTCGATTCAGGAGCCAATCGCTCTTTTATATCAAGTGCATTTGCATCTAAGCTTGGAATTACTCCGACAACTCTGCCTGTTATATTTGATATCGAAACGGCCAGTAACGTGTGCGTGTCCACCGATAAAATTTACCGCGACTGCATAATTCTGTTAGATAATTGCACGTTCCAACTTGACCTCATTCCTATGGACTTTCACGAATTCGACGTCATCGTCGGTATGGATTGGCTTGATCATCATGACGCCAACATTGTCTGCAAGAAGAAGTTGATAAAGCTCACTACACCGGATGGCCGCAGTATCTGCATCTATGGTGACAGAAAGAAAGGTGACTTATGTTTAATTTCTGTAGTCAAAGCTAGGAAACATATAGCTAAGGGTTGCGTGTCATACTTAGCATATGCAATAGATGCTAAGTCTGAAAAGAAAACTTTAGCCGAGGTACCGATAGCCTCTGAATTTCCAGATGTCTTTCCCGAGGACATCTCTGGACTCCCACCAGACCGTCAGGTGGAGTTCAGAATTGATTTAGTGCCCGGCGCGGCACCGATTGCTCGAGCCCCTTATAGACTTGCACCTGCTGAGATGCAAGAAATGATGAAGCAATTGCAAGAATTGCTTGACAAGGGACTCATACGACCAAGTTCATCTCCCTGGGGAGCTCCTGTTTTATTCGTTAAGAAGAAAGATGGGACTCTCCGGATGTGCATTGATTATAGGGAGTTGAACAAGGTAACAATAAAGAACAAATATCCATTGCCCAGAATAGACGATCTTTTCGACCAGCTTCAGGGAGCCAGTTACTTCTCAAAGATCGATCTTAGATCTGGGTATCATCAGCTCAAAGTTCATGAAGAAGACGTCCCTAAAACGGCTTTCCGTACCAGATATGGGCATTACGAGTTTCTTGTTATGCCCTTTGGCCTTACAAACGCTCCTGCGGCGTTCATGGATCTGATGAACCGCGTTTGTAGACCAATGCTCGATAAGTCCGTTATCGTCTTTATAGACGATATTCTCATCTACTCGAAAACTGAAGCTGAGCATGCTGTGCATCTTAGAGAGCTGCTAGAGTTGCTGCGCAAGGAGCGACTTTACGCCAAGTTCTCTAAATGCGAATTTTGGTTGCGACAGGTGCTTGCAATCTCGATTTATTTATTTTTAAGCTTATCTTTTCTTAAATTCATGCTCAGCGTTAACTTGCAAAATCTTGTATCTTATCAGATACAATTCCTTGGTCATGTGATATCTGGTGAAGGAATCTCTGTGGATCCTTCTAAGATAGAAGCCATTCAAAATTGGGAAGCTCCCAAATCAGCTACTGAGATCCGAAGTTTCTTGGGATTGGCGGGTTACTACCGTCGATTCATTAAGGACTTCTCAAAACTAGCCATGCCTCTTACATCTCTTACTCGCAAGAATGTTCCCTTTATTTGGGAAGAAGCTCAAGAGACCGCCTTCCAAACTTTAAAGCAGAAACTCACCGAAGCGCCTATTCTGGCCTTACCCGAAGGTAATGAAGACTTTGTAGTCTTCAGCGATGCTTCATATCAAGGGCTTGGGTGTGTTTTGATGCAAAGAGGCAGAGTCATAGCATATGCTTCTCGCCAACTTAAGGATCATGAAAAGAGTCATCCGACTCATGACCTTGAACTTGCTGCTGTGACTTTTGCGTTGAAAACATGGCGGCATTATCTCTACGGCACCAAATGTCAGCTGTATACGGATCACAAGAGCCTTAAGTATATATTCAGCCAGAAGGAGCTCAACATGCGCCAGCGACGCTCCATGGAACTCATCAAAGACTATGATTGTGATATTCTTTATCACCCTGGCAAAGCGAATGTGGTGGCCGACGCATTGAGTCGTAAATCCTACTCTGCTAAATGTCTCTATACCTTGACTCATACTTCGTTTTCATCAACTTTGATCGATGAAATTCTCGTTGCTCAAGCCGAAGCCCTAAAAGAAGAAAACCTCAACTCTGAGGACATGAAAGGGCAACTTCAGTTCTTAACCGATAGCCCTCGTGGCTTGAAGCTTTTCAAAAATCGTGTCTGGGTTCCGAAATTTGGTAATGTTCGACAGAAAATTCTTTCGGAAGCCCACTGTTCTAACTTCTCGGTACATCCTGGCAGCACCAAGATGTACAACGATCTAAAAGCCGAATATTGGTGGCCGGTATGAAAAGAGACGTAGGCCAATATGTTGATAATTGTGTTACATGCCGATTAGTCAAAGCGGAGCATCAGCAGCCTTACGGCAGTCTTCAGCCCTTACCGATCCCCGAGTGGAAGTTCGATCACATAACGATGGACTTTGTGACGAAGTTGCCGACTACACGAAGACAGCATGACGCAATATGGGTTATCGTGGATCGCCTAACCAAAGTCGCACATTTCATTCCGATTCGCGAAAACTATTCACTTGAGAAACTAGCCAAGTTGTACATAGACGAGATCGTTACACGACACGGTGTGCCTTTGTCAATTGTTTCCGACCGCGACAGCCGATTCACTTCGAGGTTCTGGAGTGCATTACAAGATGGATTAGGCACTAAGATCAGAATGAGCACAGCGTATCATCCACAGCCTGATGGCCAGAGTGAGCGTACGATCCTTACACTCGAAGACATGCTGCGGGCATGTGTTCTTGAGTTTAGCGGTAGTTGGGATGACCACTTGCCGTTAGCAGAATTTTCTTATAACAATAGTTACCACTCATCTATCAAAGCCGCACCTTTCGAAGCCTTATACGGACGCAAGTGCCGAACTCCTACGTGTTGGCATGAAGCCGGTGAAGCACC
The DNA here is from genome assembly GCA_020465985.1 of Centrapalus pauciflorus. Lineage (NCBI taxonomy): Eukaryota > Viridiplantae > Streptophyta > Magnoliopsida > Asterales > Asteraceae > Centrapalus > Centrapalus pauciflorus. The sequence continues at coordinate 241,632 of JAANYP010001261.1, forward strand.
AATCGCCGGTCCCGAGCTACTTCAGCAGACTAATGAAAAGATCAGAATTATTCGCCAACGCTTAGAAACCGCTCAATCTCGACAGAAATCGTATCACGACCAACGCCATAAACCTTTAGAATTCCAGAAGGACGATTATGTCGTATTAAAAGTCTCACCGATGAAAGGTGTGTTCAGATTCGGCAAGCGTGGCAAGTTAGCACCACGATTCGTTGGTCCTTTCAAGATCACCGAGCGTGTTGGAACTCAATCTTATCTGTTGGACTTGCCGAGCGAACTGTCCAACATACACCCCGTATTTCACGTTTCGCAACTAAGGAAGTGCAAAGAAGATGACAGAGAAAAGTGGGCCGATCATCTGACTTATAAGATTAATGAGAAGCTGCAATGTGACGAGCCTGAAGTCATTTTAGAGACAAAGATGAAGAAGTTGAGAAATCGAGAGGTAGCAATGGTGTTGGTGCAATGGAGAACTTCTCACGGAACTTCTCAGACCTGGGAATCTGAGCAGGACATGAGAGTTCGATATCCGCATCTGTTTGAGCCTTAGGTACTTCGAGGACGAAGTGCAAGCGTGGTGGGCTCATACTATAACACCTTGCCTTTTATTTGCATTTTTATTTTTAAGTATTTTGAGCAATTTGCGTAAAATGATGTAATTTCGAGATTTAGTATAAATAGGAGTCGGGAGTTACATTTTCTCACTTTTGCAAAATCCTTCTAGCAAATTCCAGAGCTTCTCTCTCTAGCCCGGAACTTCTCTCTAACTTTTCTCCCAAACCGACCGGCCAAATCTCGTGTTCTATACGTCATCGGAAAGATCTCGAAGAGTAGAACACGAATCTGCTATTGCATGTGAGATTTCGTACGGATTTGAGGTAAGAATCGATCAATTTCGTTTTCTGCATTTTTGGTTTTGAAACTATAAATTCGAATTTATCATTCTAGGCGATTTAAAGCTGATTTCGTCTGAGTTTTTGCTAAAATATGGTAGATTATGTATAATATAACTAAACCGAGGCTTATTACTTAGATTATTTGTGGATTTGAGGCTTGTAATGCATGTTTAAAGCTGTAGCATATGAACAAACTCGAGAATGCGTAGAACAAACTCGAAAATAGATAGATCAGACTCGAATAGAGTTAAATTCGAGTATGGGGTTCGAATCTAGCCTCAGATTCGAATGAAGGTTCGAATCTAAGACCCCTTCGAGTCTGTCATCGAGTCTGACTCCCTATGTTCGAGTCTGTACCTTCGAATTTAGCATGATGAGGTTCGAATCTAACCATTGTTTCGAATCTACCTTCGAATCTGTCTACATGTGCTCGAATCTATCCATTAAATTCGAATTTAATTTATAAAAATTAATGAGCAACGCGTAAATTAGCAAAATAAATAGCAAAATGATTAGTTAGAAGTTATGGCTTATAGATATAGGAATATTGAGCTAGCAATATTAATTTAGCACATGTTCTGTAATATTAAACTTCAGATATTATACATAAGCTGTTTAGCCCAGCTGCGAGTCAAAGCCAGTGCCAGTCTATATTGAGCCTAGATAAGCAAGTGCAAGCATTATAAAGCAATTTAAAGCGTAAATAAGCCTGAGCAAGCATTACAGAGCATTTCAAAGCATTTTCAGTACTGTGAGTAACAGTTATTCTTGTTTACATGTTTTATATGAAATTGAGACATAAATTGCTTCTATGTGACTTCTTTGGAATTCAATAGACTTTTGTGAGTGAAGGCGAACACTGTGGTACAGGTGATGCCCAGCTTAGCCGGATCTTACATTTGATCTATTAATATGCATATTTATCTGCTATCTGTTTATTGTTCTGCATACTATACAGCAAACTTGTGTTAGCGTTTCTTTGTGCATCTCATAAGCATTATATTTAGCGAGCAAGCAATTCTGATGTTCACCACTATCCCTTGAGCATTATGCGGGTAGCTAGCCCCGCATCACAGATTGATCATCTGTCAGCGGTAAACCCATAGTGGTGGCATCTCCGTTCTGCGTGAAATGTCTCAATTGTGCAGCGTTCTTTCTGGGTATTAAGCAAATGAGCAAGCAAGCAAGCAAGCATAACAGCCTTTATAGGCATTTTCGCCTCATATTTTACATGCATTCTTGAATATCTGTTTACTCACTAAGCATTAGCTTACAGTTGCTACTCACAATTTTTACAGGAAAAGGTAAAGAACAAGCTGGACCTTCTGCTTAGGTCTATTTTCTGATCAACCCAGAGGACTTAGCTAACTTTCAGCTTGTGGTATAGCTTTATGGTGCCTTGGGTTTTGGGTAGCTGCTTTTATTTATGTTATGATGTTTTTAGCAACTTAGTACTGTAACCTTGTAGCACGAGTAGTGCAAGACTTATTGTAATATTTTATTTAGCTTTATGCATTTATTCTTATTTCCTGGGATTAGCAAGCGTGTTTTGAAGCAAGGATGTGACACAAAATATTTCTAAGTATTGGAACTTGGATGGGGGTCCGAATTCGGTTGGGGACCGAATTCGGATGAGCCCGAACTTGTAATATAATCAAAAATGGCAAAAATATTCTAAGTGTTTGAATTTCGGATGTGGTCCGAATTCGGTTGGGGACCGAATTCGGATATGGTCCGAAGTTAGCATGTGGTTCGAATCTAATAAATGGTTCGAATTTACAAAGGGTCCGAATTGGGACTTATATTTACGTGAACCGAAATGAGAAATATGTGGGATCCGAACTGGGGTCCGAATTCGGGTGGGGTGCGAATTCGGACATAGATCCGAAACTGGGACCAAATTTTGCAAGAATTATAAAATTAAGTTTTATGAGATTAAACAAGTTATTGACACGATGTGCTGTTACAACTGAATTAACAGGTCCCTTGTGGTGTTGTTTAACCCACAGTGGGGTACTTTGTGGATCCGGTTGAAATTCCGAGGAGAAATAAAATTTACTGAAGATTAATAACGCACCCACTGTGAGTACCTTTGATTTTAACATTGCTGCATCTGCATTATGTTTGCATTGCCTGCTGAGGCATGTTGTTTCATGTTCGTTTGGCATTCTACTAACATGCGTTTATGTTGATGCACATTCATATTTGTTGCATGTCCGTTCATTTGTTGTGCATCTTTTCGATGGACCTGCGTGGTCGCATCTGTACTCTGATGTTACTGTGCTATATGACCAAGAGTTTGACACCTCTGTGGTCAGGATAGACAGTAGGTCATCCCCGATGTAATGTCTGCCTCAGATGGTTGGTTGTTCTTATGCCGAGTGTCAGCTCGAAGGAGCTGCGGCTCGGGTTTGCGTACTTGGAGTACGTGTGGGGTATACGGTATGTGTTACCGCGGTTACCCTGGGTGGCATCATAATGATTTGTAGAATGTGTAAAATCATATGGTATTCACTAAGCTTTAGCTTACCCCTTCAGTTGTTGAATTTTTACAGGAAAAGAAAAATCCGCTGCGGGACCGTCTAGCTAAGTTATCAGTTGAAGTGACTTGAAGATTTCCACTGTTTATCTTGGTATTTGTTCTATGGAAACAATGTTGTAATAATTTTGGGGATGATGTAATACATTTGGATTTGTAGACTTAGATGTGTAACCTTTGTAGCACCGTAGGGTGTTAGACTCTCTTGTAATACTTTTATTTATGTATTTTGCTTCCGCACTATTATTAAGCTATCAGATCATTATGTTATCTGTTTGTTGGTGATTAATCCTGGGTGAATTGTAATTGGTGGTTAATGTGGCAAGGGTGTCACAAATAATAATGGATAAATTCCTACCGATGAGCTGAAATATCCATTCTGTAATTAACTATTTAAATTTGGATTTTGGAATATGTAAAGGCATTGTAACACATCATTTTGAGGTAACTTTTTATTGTAATTACGACGTTATAGTTTTGAATTTTGTCTTCATTTATGTGGAATTTTTTAAAAAGCTCCAAACTTTTAACTACAAAAGTCAAAATTTGACATTAATCATTTTGAGCGAAGCAAAATGTGATATAGTAATTGGGTGTGCAAATATGCAATATTATATGAAAAAGATGTTTTTAAATGGTTTTAGCTGTGTTGCAAGAAAATCACTCATAGTTTATTGCTATAATTTATATATTTATGCACTTTAAATAGTACAGGGGTCAAGAAAATCACTCATAGTTTATTGCTATAATTTATATATTTTTGCACTTTAAATAGTACAGGGGTCAAGTTTGACAATTCTAGAAAGTTTTCTTTATTATAAGTTTAGAGGTTAAAGAAGTGTTTGGTTTGAATGATTTGAATTCAGAAACACACTTCTTATCATGTTTGGAGCAAAGAAAAAAAAAAGGGATTTAAGCTCATTTGAGTTGCGTTTAGTTAATGAAAACTAATCATTTTTCCTTTCGGTTTTTATTTTATAAGTTTAAATTAAATGTTTTATAAGTTCATGGTTAGTTTGTAATATGTCAAAGTAGTTTTATTGAAGTTAATTGCCTTTGTTAGCAATTCTAGCAAGTAATGTGGAATTGTATTTTAATGATTGCATTTGCTAGATTGTTTTAATTTGGTATCAGAATAAACAATGAAAATAAAATATGTGAATAAACAAAATAAAATAAAATCTTTATGTGTTTTTATATTATCACATCATGTTATATGTTTATTTTATAAAAATGAAAATAATTCATCATCTGAATTTGCTACTATGAAACCCAAAACCAATGGATTTCACAATATTTATTGATTAATTCGTTTTCAAGCTGAAAATCAAAATGTTATTTGCAACCAAAATCACAAATGGTTATAAGTTATAACGTACGTGAAATAAATTTTAGACCGAATTTAGGCTCGGGCGACATCGATCTCACACGGTTCTTCATCCTCTTGAAGAAGGTTTTCACGGTTGTCGTGAGCCCAGAACCCACGTACATCTATAAGCATACTCGCAACCGTACCACCTTGTTTGCACGACAACATATCAGACAGCGTGATTCTCATCGGATCAATCGGTTTCACCATATCCCATATCTCATCTCGTACGTCTTCTGTGCATAATTCGTAATTCCCCACCTGGATCCACTTTTCACGCACGTCCCTGCCTCATCAATAACACGAGTTGAGCTCTCAACTCCTGATCCTCATTCTACGGCAACCTTATATCTATCGTATGCATGATAGTTTAGTTGCGATAAACATTACCGAAATAGAATATGAATATCGGCTGCTGTGAGGAATCCCCTTCCATGGACATCAAGACACCTGAATATATACGTCAACCCTTCTGGAGTGTCTTTGTTCTCCAGTGCGAGAACAAAATCGAGAAAACTCTCAAAGTCCATCTCCCAAGCATTTCCGATGATAGTTTTGCCATGCCGGGCATGCTCGTCAAGGACTAAAACACAAAAAAGCGAAAGGTAAGATGACGTTTATGTCAAACCATCTGTTCCTAGATAGAAATAAGCAAAAATCATTCAACAGAATCGCTACTTCATGAAAAACACACCCTTCTTTTGCATTTTTGAAGTCATTACCTCTCTCGATAAAAATATCTGTCAGCGTCCCATCTGCATACCCTCGAAGTTCCTCCTTGCTTAACGTGCCATTCGTATCTTTATCAAGGTCAAGAAACATATCTGTGCATAGCTAAACATAACTTAAGCCACACAACAACCGAATCTCCACTTATTCTACATTTAATAAGAGGATTCCAAAAAGCAATTTATGGTGTGACTAAGATTCGATGAATCAAGTGATTCAAGATACACGCAAATGATGGCAATGAACAGATAGTATGATCAAAAAGTTTTTTAAATTTATGTTTAGTTTTCACTTCTCATTCTTCTGCAAGGTTTCATGCTTTGAAACCGATACATGTAACATAAAATTTTTTCCAGGAAATACCGATTTGTATGTGTTGAAATCAGATATTAGATAAGCTCACCACAAATACGTTGAGCAGATGCTACTGAAAACCAATTATCAGTCTGTTCGGCATCAGCACCTTCTCCCTCGCTTTCCTGTTATAATCAAAAGCAGAGAAATTTCCGTATTCAGCAAGAAAATGTTAACAACAAACAGGAAAACCTGAAGAAGTCCGAAAATTAAGAGGCGCTATCTAAATGCTGAATCATTCAAACTGTTTGCAAAGTAAGCTGGATGTATGTGTTTGTCCATTTTGACCATCTAAGCAATTACAAATATTGCCATTATATATATAATAATCTTTTATTTGAAAATAACAAAAGCTGAATTAAAATCTTCATTTTGGGAGCTGTTCAAAAACGGAGAGAAGCAGCTGATCGACAATACCTGGTGCAGTTCCATTAGTTCTTGAAGACAGTTACTGAGCAAAATCTTCTTTATGCAAGCCTTCCCTGTGAATAAACTAAATCTTTAAACAACTTTAACTGAAACGGAGAGAAGCAGCTGACAATACCTCCATGGAGCTTAATATACCGTAAATGCAAGACACTTTACATTGAAAATGGAAAGCAGAAAAAGGGAAGAGATACAAGAATGACAAACCTCGCCGACTGGGATCACAATAGAAGAAGAATTTGTGTGCAGCTATGTGGCAATACATTTGAACAAATGCTGCAGGCATGTCACGAAGCTGAGCCAAATTAGGAATAAGACCTCTGATATAAGCCTCCATTTCCTGTAAAGAATTTGATATATAAAGTTTGCAGATGATGTTTAAAGAAAACAAAATAAAACCAAAGCTTCCAAGGAAATGAGAACATTTTTTTACGAAATCTATACTATAAAAAATAAAAAAACCAATTAAAGTTTCTGGACCATTGGATGAAAAGAAATCAATGGTCCAGATTAATGACAACTCATAATTATTTATGAAATGTCTCTTATACCCTTAATTATAATAATTAATTATACCTACGGCATTTTATCTTTCTTTCCTAATTAAAATCAATAATTACAAAATATATAAATAACCTTTTATCTTTCTTTCCTAATTTATTTCCTTACATTAATCACTTCAATTTATTATATTAAAAGCAATTAACCAATAGGTTGCTAATAACTAAAACATATATATTGTCTTTAAATTTCGAAACATGCATATAATAATTGTAATAATTTTGTATAATTTATAATATCTTAAAACAAATATTTATTTATTAATATAACATAACTTTTTAGTTAAATCATATTAAGTATAAAATGTTGACAAATTAGATACAATTATTCCTTCATATATTTCTTATGTTTTCATTCATAAATATTCTACAAAAGTATTGATTTTAAAATTTAAACTAATTTTTAGAATTTAAAATCTACTTTTATTTTTAGAATTTTCTATTATTATTACTTAATAAGAAATTATCAATTCTTTTTATCAATTCTAAAAATCTGAATGAAAATATGAATTGATATAAACAGTACACTTAATAATCTATCTAATCTATATATCTATAATAAAAACTAATAAAAGAGTAACTCTACTCTTTTATTTTGAAGTTACGTGTCATCACTATGAATTGATACGTGACGTTTATGAGTTTTAAAAATAATAAAGAAATTTAATTAAATTCTATCCAAATTTAATATAATCTACTTTTAAATTCAAATCAAATCAAACAAAATCTAATACTCTACTAACTTATTAATTATAATATAATATAATAAAAATTTAAAAAATATAAGCAAAAAATTACTATTCATATATATTTATATAGTTTTGTTTGACAAAATAATATTTATATCTTTACCTTTTAATTTATTATATTATATATATATATATATATATATATATATATATATATATATATATATATATATATTAAAAATATCCGCGTAATACGCGGGTAATAAACTAGTTAATAATAATGAAGGAACAAACTGTCGCAGGGTAGATACATAAGGTTGAAGGAAACCATCGGAATCCTCGTCAAGCTCACTCATATCGATTCTGGCCTGAGTAAAAGAAACCTGCACAGTAGGAGAAATTAGTAAGTAATACATAAAACACTAATACCTCACGGTTGATAGTGATAGATATATTCAAAAAATACTGTGTTTAGAAGTGAAACTAAAAATTTAGTTAGTTATGACATATCTGGCAAACATGCTAACTGATTATTTGGTATCTCCAAAAGTCTGATGAAATGTTTCAGAACATTGTTCTGTTTTAAATGGAAAATTAATTCACATTTGAAGTAAAAAGATCATAAAAGCAAAGAAAATCTGAAAGAAAATGAACATGTCTGTTAAGACATTTTGACAGTTAACCAACATCATTTTTTTAATTATTTTCATATTTAGTTTATGTTTTACCTGAGCATTGCATTGTAAAAATAAATATAAGAGAGAAATGCTGAAGAAGAAATGGAACCTCACCGTGCGCATTACGTACAAATAAAAAGACAAAACGGAAATTCTTCCTAGTTCATCTTTTTCAAACTTCATAAAGTTAGAAGGGCTGAAAAACCGACGACACTTTGAGCCAATCTGTTCTGTACACAGAGAAGCAATTTGGCAAAAGTCTTCGTAATTCATCTACATTGTGATATAAACGATATCAGATTATCACAAAAAAATCAGAAGACTAAAACCATAAACTTATATAATGATGTTTTGACAAGGTACCTTTTCAGAACCAGTAGATTCATCAATCACACAATTTTCTCGTAAGAAAAGCCACATAGCATCAAGGTCATCAGAGTTCAGCAAAATATCCGATTGTTTCTGCATTAACAAAACAAGAAACATTTATATATCTCTAAACCCTCATACAAGAAAAAACAAAGATACCAAAGATAAATGAATTGATATTTTTCTGTTTGACATAAAAAAGATAGATTTGATACTAGATAATATTATTGTTCTAGACTACATGCCCAGCAAAATAGAAACGGGTACCTTCAGAAAACGATATTTTGCCAACCTCTGAACTGTATGGTTGATGGAGCCTTCCTCAGGTTTCTGAACAGATTAAAATAATAATAACATTGAACAAAAACCAGCCAAAAATAATGGCAAACTTGATACATGCATCATTATACTTTCGCCTTCCTTTTTTCAATTATATACTCAAGAAAAAAAAAAAAAAAGATTTATCAACCACATACTTATACGCTTACAATCACATCAATTACAACAGTTTCTTTCCATTTTAATATATATTAAGTTATTAACCAACATATATGTGATCAATTTGGGACAAGAGGGCAAGGGAAAAGAACAAATTGATTTGGCAGCAGGTTAATCAACTCAAGTTCTCAACCAGTTTTTGATTGATAAATCTATTTGTTTAAGTATATAAGTACTGTTAGCTTTTATCTATTTCACCAGTGTTTTATTATAAAATATACTGAAACACAAATGAAATGGTATTCAAGAATAGATTAAAAAAACTCTTTGTTTAATCATATATTTGTGCCTGGAATCATCAAGACTCAAGACTAAGTACCAGGCATTTAATAAGAAAGCAAGCAAATCATGATCAAGACCTTCTTATAGAAACTAGGAATTATGCCAGCTTCTGCACTCTTTCGATGCTTTTCTTTGAAAATATTAAGCAAAATCCTTCTTGTTTCAAGCTCTGAAAAGAAGCAAATGAATTACTAGGCAGTGCAAAACATAATTACAACCTCCAATAGGCAATAGCATTTATGGGTAAAAAAATGAAATCATGTCAATGATGCATATTATATGAAGATTAAGAGAATTCAGACAGAGTCAAAATTCCTGCTTCTTGACACTCGTCGTCGTCACCTGCAAGATAAGGCCAAAAACTTGATAGTTCCCTATTTTGAAATCTATATCCATGTACTTAGTTTATGCCCTTGTTCAATCATTCTCTTTATTTGTCTAACCAAAAAAACTCAACATCCTTACTACAGGGGTGTTTAGGATTGCTTATTAACTCCAACAAGCAGGTTTTGAAAACCACATTTTGCATTAACTATGCTCGTTCGCTAAAGTCCTGTCTGCCTGCCTGTTGATTCAGTATGTTCATTTCCCCTTGGGGACTTTGATCAATTCAATAGGGCGAGCTTGTTAGTCTTCCTTCCTGGGTGCTTGCCCGGGGTTGGTGTTCAGTACCTCTTTAGCCTTTTAAAAGGGCTAAGCCACTAGGAAGATAGTATTGAATGCTCCTTCCATCCAAGCATGATAGTTGTATTATATGGTCAGAACTCAATCCTGGGATGGTTAATTAGACTCGGCCTATGCTGGCCTTATACATCCGGAAATATTCTTAAATAATAGGGTCACGGCCTTTGGTGGTCTTATTGGCGTGCTACTCTAAAATGGTGTTTGAACTTTGAAGACCAAAAAAATGTATAATCATGTATTGGAAATGCAATGCCAAACACTCCTTGTTGCATTTGCAAACCTCATAAGCTGATATCAGTAGAAAACGCAGTCCCAAACACCCTTAATGAACTATCCGAGTAGTGGAGACTGATGTGTGCGTTCATTAATAAGCTGCTATGGAAATTGTAGAAATCTAACCTGAGATTAATGAACATAATCACTTTTACGTAAACCCTCTAAAACTGATTATCACAGCTTCAGTTTAAACCCTCATTCAAACATCCTCGTTGACAAAAGTCTATGCTCAAAATGAAGAACCCTAAAACTTCATATAATCGTTCTTAAGAATAAGAAGACACATTCTTTAATATTCACAAAGTATAATATGAAACTGGAGTGAAGAGAATGAGATTAATATACAAAAACTTGATTAGTCTCTAAGTGTAAGTGATCAAATGAACAAAACACAGTCACACACATATTCCAATAAATCGTTGGAAATGCATTTGTTTATTGTAATGGATAAGAGGTTGTTACCCATCAAGGCTTCAGAGGCAGGAGCAGTATCGGATTCGGATCTGATGAAGCGGCGTAGGTTACGAACCCACAACATAGAAGACACCACCGAGGATTCATCGTAGCCTTCGTCTTCATCCACACCACTATACATTTAAGATTACTGTATGTATGTATATATTGAGAGGTAGAAGAATCAATAATATCAATGAATAGGAAAACAGAGCGTCCTGAATTATGTCTTTTTTCTACCAACATGGAAAGGCCGCGGTTGATTCTTGATCTTAATGGCCGAAATTGTCGAAACTTTCAATACATTCCACCATTGATTATCTATATATGGCCAACAAAATAGCAGCGACATTGTTGATTATCAGCCACAACTCACCTGACCGCCACCTATTTCATTACGCCGAAAGAATCGACCAAACCAAAACCCAAAAAAAAAAAAAAAAAAAAGAACAAACAAACAAACAAACCAAGAAAAAGAACGATGATACAGAGGTTCGATGTTTCCGAACCATTTCTCCTGTGCGTGCGTACGGTTGTGGCTAGGCGCTTGTTCGCGGAATATTTCCGGAAGAAATGAAACAGAAGAAAAAGAGCCAAAAGAAATGAAATTGAATTAAATCTCCTTCATGTCTCTTTGGTTAACATGAATTGAATATAATAAAATTAAACTTTATTCCTTGTTATTTTTCTATTTAGTTTGTAAAATGAAATAATGCTGGATAGGTGTAGTGGTGTGCAGTAGGTAGAGTAAGAATGGGTAAAGTACAATAAGGTTGGTGGGGTAGGTGGGTAGGGATAGATAGGGTAGGATGGTTAGGGTTGGGGAGGTAAGGTAAGGTATTATGGGTTAGCAGGGGTGGATGGGTTTAAGTATGGTAGGTAAGGATAGGGTGGGATGGGATGGGTATAGTAGAATGGGTGGGTAGGGTAGTGCAAGATGGGGTGGGTATGGGTAGGGTGGAGTACGATGTAGACGAGATATGGTAGGTGAGGATAGAATTGGGGTGGGTGGGTATGGGTAGGGTGGGTTAGGGTAAGGGTGAGAATGGTTAGGTAGGGTGGGTGGGTGATGTAGAGTCGGTATGGCAACGTCGAAAGAAAAAACGTATTATGATAATGAAATCTCAATTCTTTGCCTATTAGGTAAGAAAATAGATACCAATGGATGAGATAAAATTTTATGTCAAAAAGAATTCACTTTCCTTTTTCTTTAACCAAAAAAAACATATAAAGAAATGAAATTTTTATTCCAGTTCTACAGATTACTTCAGGATTCTATGAAACAAACAGACCCTTATGCTCCTGGGAAATTTAAAAAAGGGTAGCTAAATTTTATATACTAATAAGTGGAAATTAAAAACAAATTTGAGAGTTTAAAGTTGATTCAAGTCCACATTTTTTTGAATTCTTTGTTCAAATACATGTTTTTTTTGTTGCAATTTACTTTTTCAGCGAAATTCCAGTAGTTACTGGTGACTTGTTGAAGACAGTATGTGATTTTTAATCGGTTACAACCGGTAATACCGGACGAGAGAGTTTCTTCTCATCCAACTCCTCATGAATAAAATGAATTTAAATTAAAGATTTGTATCCAACTTCCGTGAGATTCTACCTATAAGAGATTTTTTGTTCAATCAAAAATAGTTTGAGATTTTAATTGTAAAAATGGTCCAATGTTTTTTTTTTAATACAAATATTCCATAAAAATATAAGGAAATCAATTTATTTACTTACATGTTGGATCAAAATAGTCAGCATGTCCCGCCAATAGTAACATGACAGGTTGGGAGTACTAGACTGCTGGCGAATACGGTACTGTTATGATGGACCCGCACCCACAATTTCCTTTTTAAGTTTTTCGAAAGGCTCCTACATTCCATAAATAGATAGCACAACCCACCAAGCCACCTTTTCAAATCTTTATAAAAACCCTCCACAATAATAACTAAACTTATTTATTTCTTTCTATTTCAAATTTTTGTATTTAAAATTAAAATATATAAATGTTAAAATTAAATTTTAATATCATAAGAATTGTTCCTTACCAAATATATTACTGACGATAACCGATGATGATTTAATTAAAATTATTAATTTAATAACTCTTAAAATGAAAATTAATAAACATAGTTTTAGAAGGAAGTAAGGTTGTGTTTAGTTAATGAAAACTAGTCATTTTTCAATTTCAGTTTTCAAGTTATAGTTTCAGGAAAAAAAATAATGATTTATATAAAAAGTGAAAACGTTTTTAAATGATAAAATTTTAGTTTTAAGAAAAATAAGATAAATGATTATAAAATAAAAAAATATTTTGTTGAATATGCCGTCATTTTTGCAGAAATGTGCGATGACTGCCTCAACTCTCAAGTAAGCTACACCACATCAATGTTTATTACTAATTACTGGTTTTTTTAGACCATAAAATAATTGATAATATCAAGTTATAGAACCTTATATATTAGTTTTAGGGATATGATCATTAAAATAGTGTTAAAATAGAAAGAAAACACATGCCACTTTGGTTCAAATATTAACATAAATTTCAATATCATAAGTTTAAATATTTTTAAGATATTATTATATAACATTATCTATCATGTTTTACCAGAAAAATTAATGCATTTTTCATTTTTTTTTAAATATAAGTAATTCAATATGATAAATACTTAGGTGTTGTTTGATTGCATAAGAGGAAAACATCTGATGTCTGATTCTCACTTCTGATTAATAAGAGGTGGTCCTAAAGTCTGATAAGAGGATCCAATAAGACTGTATGATTTGTAAATTAATAAATGTACGAACTGTTATTTTTATTAATTAAAATTAAATAAACTGTTAATTTATTTTTAAATCATATCAAACTTTATATTATAAATGATAAGATGATACAATCATAACACTAGCAACAAAAAAATTATAACAAATTAAAAATAATAAGGAATATATTTTAAATAGAAATACATAATCGTTCATTATTCTAGCAAGAATCAAATCAATAATCAAGTATATAATCAAACTATTATTTTAGCAAGAATCAAATCAATATTCTAAAAATTTAAAAAAAATATTCAAGTATACAATTTTGATAAGAGGAAGAATAGTGGGTTTTTATCTCTTATCAAAAAGCACAAGGATAAGAGGATTTGGCCTCTTATCACTTATCAGTATCAAACACCCTTATCACAGAAATCTCTTACCGAATAAGAGTTTTGGTCAATAAGAGCCCCAATAAGGGGTATCAAACACCCCCTTAATGTTGTTGAATACCACATTCTATCATATTATTAGTAATTAAGAATTATTTGATTCTTCCTAATTCTAAATAACTTTCTTAAAAAGATAAATGTGAATAAAATTGCACCCTGATTTCAATTGTATCACACAAGAGACTTTGTATATATAATCTGTAACACCCTACTTTTACGACTAATGCCACATAGGACTTATAGTCCTTGTCATCCAATTATAACAACATCATCAAGGGTAAACAGCTAATTAACTACTAAACATCAACAACAAGCATAAAGGAACACGAAACGGGAACCAACCCCCGTCAATAACGTCAGTCAACCACATCATAAGTAAATGTTACAGTCATCCAAAAGTCACTGGCTAATAAGCCAAACCACAAAATATCAGGACTACTTACGAAAGTAGCCGCTAACTACTGTCCACGTGGCGGGTCTCGGCTACTGCCCGCTGTATCCCTAGCCTCAGTCCTCGTACCTGAGATCCACGGTTAAAACAACAGTCAGCGGAAAGCTGGTGAGTTACTATAATCAACTTTAAAACAGTTTATAAAATAGTTAGCACAATATAACGACTAATAATCAACATGCGGCCGGCCTCAACTGCCTGACGCCTCATCGGGAGCGACCCGGCACAGCCTGCATAGCCCACTCCACAAAGTAGTGGGTTGTCAGGTCCACTGAGTTGGGAATGACCCAACAGGCCTCTACTCTGCGTATCAACGACTATACGCGTGATCCACGAACTCTGCTCTGTGCTAACAAGTGTCAACATGTAAAAGGATCCACATCGGACCCGGATAATAAACAACAAAGTAAGTAACTCACCTGAAGCACGACTACAACTTGCTATCGACAGCGATCTCTACAGTCCCAGGCTTAGCTACGAAATCCTTAATACGTTCCTTCCTTCTCGAATTCGAGTTATAGCTTGTAAACGTGATGATGAAGCTAATTCTTGGCTATGGCTGCTGCTCCCTTCCTTGGTTCTTCTCTCTCTTTCAGCTGGACACACACACACATATACACTTTAAGTTCTCTTGCAAAATGATGAAAGAAAGCATAAGCCTTTAATATATATACGTTTCCGGTCCCGAACTCAATTAAAATGGGTACGATACTCATTAATCACTGGGTAGACACCCGTTAACCCAATTAATCCCAAATTAACGACTTGGGTTTAGAATGTCAATTAACTCATTAAAACAACCCCAAATCCCCAATTACTACTAGACCGGTTATTATCTCAACCGATTAAAATTACACGTAATAGCAATCTACTTTACTGACTCACGTGCAATTTATCAATCAAAATTTACCAACTCATTGAGACGACTCTTACAGCCAATAAATAAATTACACGTACCTGCTGCTAGATTCCGGATGTTACAATATATATATATATATATATATATATATATATATATATATATATATATATATATATATATATATACATACATACATACATACATAGGGTTGGGTTCCGGTAAGAACCCTTGTTACCGTGAGAACGTGAGAACCACTCCAAAATGCACAAATTTGTATATCAAATGCACAAATTTTAAAATTAAAAGTTTTACTTAAAATCATTATTAGTCTTAAATATTAATAAATATCATAATTTAACACTAAAATTACATTCAAAACTTACATTCATTAAATTATAAAGTAAATGCACAAATTTGAACATCAAATGCACAAATTTTCTTAAATGCACAATTCGTACATAAAATGGATAAATTATAGCATGAGATGCGTAAATTTTTACATGAAATGCATAAATATATCAAAAACATTTAATTATAGTATCAAATGCACAATTTTATACCGTGGATGCACAATTTTTAGAGTGGTTCTCACGTTCTCACGGTAATGAGGGGTTCTCATGTGAACCTAATCATATATATATATATATATATATATATATATATATATATATATATATATATATATATATATATATATATATATATATATATATATATATATATATAAACGAATTAAAGTTTAAAGTCTTACAGTATATTATACTATGGAAGTTTTATAATAATATAAAATTTAAAATAAATGAAACTTAAAAGTTTTATGATAAATTAAAGGAAAAATGACAAAATAACTATTTTCCTTTGAGTTTGTACATATTTATGTAGTGTATTTTTTTTAAAACACATTTATGTAATGTGTTTTTAAAAGTGTTTCAGTTAAGAAATAGGAGAATTTCATACATATGCTTGTAAACTTTAAATATTACACATATATACTTGTAAATTTTCTTATTACATATATATCATTCTAATCCTTTAAATCTCACATATATATCCAAATGACTATTTTAAATTTATTTTATCATTTATAAAAATATAAAATATCATTTTCTTAATTATTTATTATTGAATTAAATTAAAAATGATATTTGTTTATTTTTTAATTCTTATTTGTTGGGGTCAAAGATGATAGCTTAGGTATTCAATAATAAATCAGTTAAGAAAATTATATTTTATATTTTTCTAACTGATAAAATAAATTTAAAATAGCCATTTGGACACACACACACACACACACATGTGTGTGTGTGTGTGTGTGTGTGTGTGAATTTAAAGATTTAGAAGGATATATATGCAATAAGGAATTATGCAATGATATATGCATAATATTTAAAGTTTGTACCTTTAGTCCCTCAACTTAACCGGTTCCATTAAATACTGATTTTATAAAATAAAAGAATTCTATCTTTTATTTATTATCCTTAAATTTTTAGTAATTATTTTCACTTAATAATTAAAATTTCTAAATTTTCCATAATCTGAAACCAACTTTATAAACAATCCAAATTTCGTACCAACTTTCATGATTCAACTTAAATTACATTAATTTAAACTTAATAAACTTCAATTATAATAATTTAAATTCCGAGGATGTTACATTATTAAATGTTATATTTGCAATATTTGGCAATATTAAAAAAAGTATTTTTGTTTGTTATTGGTTCTTTTATGTTTATGCTTTACTTTAAAAATATGTATTACGTCTTTGTCAGAGATGATTATATTATATCTTATTTAATATAAGTTTTAATTTATAGCTTTTTTTTGT
Source organism: Centrapalus pauciflorus (assembly GCA_020465985.1). Classification (NCBI taxonomy): domain Eukaryota; kingdom Viridiplantae; phylum Streptophyta; class Magnoliopsida; order Asterales; family Asteraceae; genus Centrapalus; species Centrapalus pauciflorus. The sequence goes on from JAANYP010001261.1 coordinate 258,777, forward strand.
GTTACGTGAAACTGTACCAACATTTAACATATTTTGTATTGAAATGTATCGTTTTTTTAAGACAACGAACACTTTGACAACCATTAAAGACTTTCCAAGTCTATAAACCGTTGATTTATTTGTTAAAAAACACATTGTAAAGGTCTAAAGTCTAAAACCACGTGTAAAGATTAAAAGGTTATTGTAAAGTTTGAAATATGAAATAATGTCTGAAATTTAAGAGGTAACGATAATGTCCGAAGTTTGAACAATTCAAGATTTTTAGTTAAATATTAATTTGAATTAGATATATTATATTTAAAATTTATATAAATAAAATAATTATATATAACTAAATTTATTAAAGTAATGTAATACTTTAATTAATTAGTGGCTTTACTAATGAAAAAAAATGTGTAATTGATGAATCCACTTGTTCAAAAAAGGTACCTTGTCAGACCATCCCATGTTTAATATTCGTATGTTGCGACGTGGTGAGTGATCGATTTATATATTAAAATGTTTGAAGAATTTTAAATTAATTTATCACAGTATGTTTAAACACATAATTAAACCATATATAGCTATTTCATATATTTAACTCTATTAACTATGATATTATTTATTTATTATATACAATTAAAATTAAATCCAATAAAATGTTAAAAAGATAAAATAATTATAAGATACCCACTTTAACAATATCTAATTTTAGATGTTGCATGATGACTTATTTTAGTAATACCTAAATTTACAATATCTCATTTCAAATTAATTAAATATCAAGAAGTTTATTATAGCAATATGTTATTTTAAATATTAATTAAATACTTATTTTTGTAATAACACAATTTATATATTAATTACATATAATAGTTAAATCTTAAATCCTTATTAAATATGAAGATGTTTATTTAATAATATTTTATTTTAATTTTTAATTTAAATAGTTTTATTCGTTAAATATTATTAAATATATCGATATAATTATGATATAAAAAATGTGTTAATTATTACACAAATAAATTAATAAAATTTTCACATTTCTACTTGGAAAAACAAGAAGTAGATCAATTTACGACCAAACAAAAACAGAAACTACCGTTTCGCTGTTCAACCGAAACCCTAGAGGGGTCCTGTACAGTCTACGACAAAGGAATTCGTTGAAGTCAAAGTGTCCGGAACGCCGACGGCTCCCTCCGGATCTCACCGTCGATCGAAGAGAATCTTGCCAAGCTAAAGTCTGACGTATTCCTTTGATATTGCGTGTACACTTATTTAGTTCCATAATGGAAGTTGCCGATACCCCAACCCGAGTTCAATCTATTGCGCATAAAGATGAAAAAGTGGTGGTGCCGGCGCAGTACGTACAATCGCCGGAGAACCGACCTAACATAGTTGGTAATGGGAACGCCACCGATCAAAAAGTTCCCATGATAGACCTCGCCGATGATCGGGACCTGGACCTCGTGCGTGAGGAGATTGCGAGAGCCTCTAAAGAGTGGGGCGCCTTTCACGTAACTAACCACGGTGTTCCCATCGCGTTGCTAGATGGAATAAGGAAAGTTGGCTCCTCCTTCTTTGAAGACTTGCCGATGAAGGAAAAGCTCCGTTACGCTTGTGATTCTAATTCTCCTGCTACTGAAGGCTATGGAACCCGCATGCTAGTTGCCTCTGACGATGCCGTTTTGGACTGGAGAGATTACTTTGATCATCACACGTTTCCTCTTTCTCGACGTCATCCTTCTCGATGGCCCCATTTCCCTTCGAATTACAGGTTAACCATCTAATTTTTATATCCATCTCCCTTGTTATCTTCTTCTTTGATGTGATTAATCATCGCTCCGTACTTCATATACTCTGCATTCTTTCCAAAACTTTATAATTCGGTCTTATAATAGTTGATCTTCAGGTTTATATGTGTTCATGCAGATAAAAGGAGCCCTAAGGAACGACTAACTGTATAGATAATGAAGTACCTTCTTAAGGATTAATGGATGCTCTAACTTCCCGTTATTAATATATGATTAGCCCTGATGATACAATTGTTCTTTATTTAATTAATGCATATAACATTCCAACATAATTTTGCTTCGTCTTAACCTTATGAATCTCATCATTGTTCTTTATTGCATTTCCACTAATCTTTGTAGTTTGATCTTTCACCCTGTGTCAATTTCTCCATCTCCTTTGGTTGCTCAAGAAAGCAGGATATCCATTACATTTCTTACTTTTAATGCTGAAGTATATTTACAGGGAAGTTGTTGCTGAGTATAGTGATCAAATGAAGCTTCTTGCTGAGAAGCTTTTGGGCTTAATGTCAACGAGCTTAGGCTTGTCATCATCCTTCATTGAAGAGACTGCCGGGGAAATGTACCAAAACATCACTATCAGTTATTACCCACCATGCCCACAGCCTGAGCTTACCCTTGGCTTGCAATCTCACTCTGACATGGGTTTTATCACCCTTCTCATCCAAGAAAATGTCTCAGGTCTTCAAGTATCCAAGGATGGTGAATGGGTTATGGTAGATCCTGTGTCTCATGCTATCCTTGTGATTTTGGGTGACCAGACAGAGGTATTACTTCTTTGGATATACCTGGTAGTTATGCTGATTTCTGTGTATACTTGTTAATTCTTTGGCCAGAGTTGTTTTTCTTTTTCACTGTTCATATGGATTTGTTTTTTTCCAATGCGTTCAACACAAGTTAAGCTGACAGCAAGATAAAAATCTCTATGTTTGGGATGAATGATCACAATCCCTGGGGATGTTTGCTGTCTGGGGATTTATTTTTCAAGTGATTTTCTGCTTTTGAGTATGGAAAGCGCCAGTTGAGTGTTTGGGTGTGAGTTTTGGAAACGAAATTCTTCCTTTTCTTTTTGCCTGCAAATGCAGAAATGGATAAGCACCTCCATTGATGCTTTATGGAAGTGTGGGCAAGGAGATGTAGAAATAGGGACACACCACATTCTCCAAACCCCCATGGTCATTAAGGCAATCTAGTCCATTGGAAAAGAGTTGTCTAGGTATAAATGGAATGCATTATTTTTTAAATACAAAAAATCATCAGACTAGCCATGAATTAAGATCATGAATGAGGACGAGTTGTGATCATTGTGTCTCTTTTTACTAGTAATCTTCTTCTAGTTTGATTTTGTTGGCTTCCCATTTCCACTTGTTGATATATATATTTCAGATCAAGGCTTTGTAATAGATTTGAGTCTTGTTTGAATGTCTTCTTAGTTTTTAAGCACTTCTGGGCGAATTTCTTCAATTCTGTTACCCAACCTGTGAGCATTCAGGAGCAAGCTTGAATTGGATAGATTTGTTAGGTATTAAAATATGGTTAATATTGAAAAAACCTCATCAAATTTCTTTGTTTTTACGATGAAGTCCTTAATTTTTTTTTTCGTATTGTTTAAGTCCCTAAACTAATTTTGTCTTATTCAAAAATGTATATTTGACTAGTTACCAAACAAGACTTGATTAATGTTGGAGAAAACTCACCATTTTTCATATTTTAGCGATAAAGTCCCTAAACCTTTTGTTTTATCAATTGTATTTTACTGGCAAATCCGGTAGCCGGTCAAATATATATATTTTTTGAATAAGACAAACATAGTTTAGGGACTTCAAACAATTGAAAAAAATGTTTAGGAACTTAATTGAGAAAATGAGAACAGTTGATTTGAGTTTTTTCAATACTAACCCATTAATGTTATGCATTGACAAAATAGTCAAAATATGGTGGGTGTTGACTATTTGTCTCTTGGTGACTTGTATTCAAATTTCAAAGAGTGAAAGAAAGTACTTTAGTTGGAGATTAGTTTTAGAGTTTGTTACCAAGTTAGTTTCATTGTTAGATTAAATCAAGATGATACGCACGTAATTCATTTTTTTGTGGTTTGTGGAAAATCATGTAAAAAACCAACGTACTTTCAGTATATTTCGAGTAAGTCATTGCACCAAAAACGTTTCGATAAAAGTCTCTTAACATAAAAACGTTTTCGTAAAAATCACTGCACATAAATTGTTTCCATAAAAGTCTTTTAACTTAATAAAATTTTTATGAAAAACATCTGAAAAATCCTTCAAAAAATCCCATAAAACAACACAATTCGTAAAAAATTTCTAGTTGAAGGACTTTCATAGAAATGTTTATGGTACAGGGACTTAATCGAAAAATATCAAAAGTGCATTCGTTTTTTGTCTAATTTTCCCTAGTATAAATTGAGGGTCAGTGGTTGCTGTTTGAGAGAGAGAGAGTTTGTAATTGGGTTTATTTTGTACTTGATCCACGTTAGATTATAAAGAGTTTGAGTTTTGAATTTTTCCTCTCAATTTTTTTTTTCTGAATTTCGTTCAAGAATCTTGCTCAAATTATATTTTGGCACAGCAGAGGGATTCTCTAGTTATGTGGCCAAGAACTAGGTTTGAATATCTGAGGTCATTTCTTTTCTTGAATCCTGATGCCAAACTGTAATGGGCTTCCTGTAGGACTACAATTTTAACAAATTTAATTCTGTCTGCTGTGAAGAACTGAACTTGATATTTGAACTTGCTTACTTGAGTGATCTGTCTCATGTGTGACATTTTCAATTTGAACAAACAATTGGATGTAGGGTGATTTTTCAATTTTAAACAACAAACAGCTGGTCACAGTGCAGGTTGAGGTCATTGAATGATTTCAAAAGAAAACTCACCTTGGCCTCCATCCTGTAAATCTCAGCCATTCACACTGACTCAACTCTCGAGAAACCTGAAAAGGTAGAGGTGATATAACTTAAAATTATCTTTAAATGGCTTTCAGAATGATCCTTCATCATTGTGCATACTATAGTTCACTCATGTTTGGTTGCCATCATTGAGTATGAAACCGTGAAAGGTCTTGTTAAAGTATTATCGTTTCTACTTTCTACCAACGAAACTTTGAGCTTAAGAGCTTCTTCAGTAGATCCCGCAAGTTTGCCAATACCCCTTCTCAGTTGTATCATTGTATGCCATTCTCTTGATGTTGATAAATTGCTGGAACACTGATCATTCTGGACAACAGGAGCACAAAGGAGACACCAAACAACTTCAGCAAACTCTATAGTCTATACCCTGAATCTACAAAGAACCACATCTCTCTTTATACTATCTTTTATTATCCATTTCAATAAGCAACAGACCATTTATCTTTTAACTACAATACATAATTCAGATTTCATTAAATTATATGAATTTTCCTTAATACCCTTGTACACTTGTCATGATGCTTTTCTTTTTCTCGAGTGCTGACGTGTTTGTGTCCAGGTCTGATGAGAACGTGTTTCCAAACTTATACACTTTTTTTCTTTTTAGTGTCGATGTACCTATTGAACCACATTTCTGTGTTCCGTTTTTTAATACTTTCTGCTGATGTGTATATATATTTTTTTAATGTAGATCGTTGGTATTGCTGTCTAACTTGATTCCTGGATGCACAGATCGTAACAAATGGTATCTACAAGAGTGCTCAGCATCGGGCCATAACAAATGCCGAGAGAGCAAGGCTTTCAGTTGCTACATTCCATGATCCTGCCAAGACGATGTCAATATCACCTGCATTTAAGCCTGCTCGGTACCGTGAGGTGGTATATGGGGAGTATTTATCATCATGGTACACAAAAGGTCCAAATGGTAAAAGGAATATCGATGCTCTCCTGATTTGATTAGATATGCTGCCTTGTAACATGTGGCTATTCATCATTGTAAGAATTCCTGTTTTATAAGTGAAATAAGTATATGCTGTTTAACATAATTTCTGGAGATTGAAAACCAAAAGATCCAATAAAACATGATACCAAAAAACATATGGAGGATTCAAGATATTTAGAATAATAAATAATAAAAAACATGGAAAGAAAAAAAAAAAAGATAAATGTTACAGGAACACCTCCCATCCTAGATTTTAATCATACACTCTTGTGTTAACATCATTGGATTTTACGTCATTAAATAGATAAATTATTAGTAAAATTAAAGCGGAAGATGTCTGCATGTAACAATTTCTTTAAAAGGGTCAATTGCTAAAATTAACAACTTTTTACTTTTTATCATTTATAGTAACATTATTTATTTATTTTTTAATCATTAACAGTATCAACTTTTGTTTTTTTATAATTAATAATATCAACTTTTATATTTATAGCAATTCATCCTCTTTAAAATCATAAAGTTATTATTTTTAGCAATTCATCCTTTTTAAAATTATTTTTAGCAAAATTTTTCTTTTTCTAAGTTTGATAGTACAAATAATAAAAGTAATAAAGAGTAAGAAAATAAAATAATATGTGGCGATATTGTATTTTGCTAATGCTATACAATATTACTTTTTTAATCCTCAAATAATGTATTTTGCTAATGCTAAAGTAGACTTAATATTACAAATTTACAATGTTGAAAACATTACAGTTAACATTGAAAAAAACCATAATATTTTCACAGTTTTATCATTTTGGTATCTCAATTTATTTATTATCTTTTTAATCATTATGTTATTTTTTATAATTAGAACTATAAAATTCATTAGCGGTAATGTTGTTCAAGTTAAAAAAATAATGTCGCATTTTACTGCAAGTTTTGTATTGAAAAAAAAAAACCATTTTGGTTTTCAGTTATTTATCAGTTTGGTCACTGGGATAATTTTTTTCATACGAAATCTATATAGAAACCATGTTTTCAAGCAATGGGTTATATTGGATTTTAGTAAATCATTTTAATATATTGATATTCTATTGAAAAAGACGTACTAAGGACCAAACTGATAAAAAACTGACAACATGATGATCTTTTTCAATTAAAAACTTAAAGTAAAATATGACATTATTTTATTAACCTGAATGACAGGTTACTGTTAACGAATTTACAGTCTCAAAAAAAAAAAAATTAACATATTGACTAAAATGATAATCAATAGTTGAGAGACCAAACTAGTAAAACTATGAAAATATGATGATGTTTTTTAATATTAACCAAAAGATTAATTAGCCAACCAAATTCACAAGCATCTTAGAAAATTTAGTTATTTACGTATGCCTTGTTTAGGTATCTATTTCATTTAACTAATATAAGTGTTATCTTTTAAAAATATGTTATATTATATTAATGAATCTGTGTTTTAATACAAATAGATCCAAGTTTCAATGACATCCAACAAAGTCACACCACAACAAATAAGAACAAAACAAAAAATGTGAATATGATACCTGTTATGGGCGGAGGAAGAGGGTGGCGCAAGGGGACAGCAGCCCAGGATGAGGGTTGTTGGTTTGTCGTCAAAGGTAGGGCTATTTTGTTGTTCATCTGTCGTCGGAGATAGGGTGATGCGCGTCCTCGTAGTGTTGCGGGTGATGTGTGTCATCTCAGAGGTAGGGCTGACGGTGGTGTTCGTCGTTATTGGGAGTAATGGTCGGGGCGGTCTATGTCGCCGTCGTAAGTGGAATGGGGTAGTCATCGTCAACGTTAGGGTGGGATGATCACTATTGCAGTGTAACGACCCGATTATTTAATAAAATTGATAATTAATATTTATTACGAAGATATACAAATTCGGAATATTAATTAATATTGAGACGTATAAATAAATGGTAGTGTAAATTATAATAAATAAATTATTGAATTATGAAGAAAGGACCTTAAAAGAAATGGAAATAATTGTAGGGTCTAAATGGTAATTATTGAAAGTAAAAGGGCTAAAAGAAAAAGGGAAAATAATCTCCCTTTTCTTTGCTTATATATCACGCAGAACACACACACACTCAAAGTGTGTGTTCATCCATTAAAATCATTTCAAAATTAGAGAGAAAAGAAAGAAAGGAGAAGAAGAAGAAGAAAGTTAAAATCAGTTTTTGTTGAAAGCTTTTCACGATTTGAAAGATCCAAGAGGTACCAACTTTTATTATTTGTAAATCTCTTACTCTTTTTCTCCTCTCCATCTTCATTTGAAGAAGATGAGAACTCAAATGGGTTTTTATGAAGATCTCTTAGAAATGGCTAGATCTGAAAGAAAATGATGAAATATGTTAGATCTATTATCTGAAAAGTATATTATACAAGTTTCTATGTATTTTGATGGGTTTTTATGAAGATCTCTTAGAAATGGCTAGATCTGAAAAGAAAATGATGAAATACGTTAGATCCATTATTTTAAAAGTATATTGGCAAGTTTTTATGTATTTTGGTGGGTTTATCTCAAAACCCCAAATTTGAGTTCATATAAACCCTATGTAATCTAAAAAGATGAAAATGATGTTTTGATGGTTAAAATGGGTTAAGATATATATATATATATATATATATATATATATATATATATATATATATATATGTGTGTGTGTGTGTGTGTGTGTGTGTGTGTGTGTGTGTGTGTGTTGGGAATAATTTTACAACTCTTTATAATAAATATAGAGAAGTTTTAGTATTTTTGACATTAAATTCGTAAGGCAGAAAGTGCAGTTCAGCCTTGAAATATTCTGAAAAATTTGCTAAGTATGGATCTAGGATGGCCCGAATTTCGGATGACCATGGTCCGAATTTCGGATGGCCTTGGACCAAAATTGTAATTTTAATTATTTTTATTCTATGAGATCTTTTGTCATAATAGTCTATGACATCTATTAAGGAGAATTATTAGACCAAAATATTTATTGAGATTTAATGCCGAAATTAGTTAAGTCTTACGACTAATGTATCCGGATCAATGTTAAGAAGTTATAACCTATGAGACTTATAAATATTACATTATGAACCTGTTTGTAGGGGTTTGACGGGTTAAGGTCCCTTGGAGACTATTAATCATATTTTGACGATTATAACTCGGTTTCGAGGCCGAGAGCTTGTTGTGCACCACTGTGAGTTCTAGCATTAATGTATTTATATGCATATCATGAATTGTATGTTATTGCTTTCATATCATTCTTGTCATTTACATGCTTTGCCATCACATACATTATTGTCGTCATATTATCATTCGGTTGATAAGTTGTTGATCATTCATTTGACCTCTCCGCTGAGACGGTAAGCCTGAGTGTGGTAACCTAGCGGAATCATAATGGTAAGCCTGTGTGTGGTAACCATTATTGCCTGTAAAACGATAAGCCTGTGTGTGGTAATCGTATGGCATCACTGTAAACTGCATATCGATAAGCCTGTGTCTGTGGTAATCGAGCAGTAGATTGTAAACCCATTGTACGGTAAGCTTGTGTGTGGTAACCGCAATGTGGTAGCTTATTAGCCATTAGTTGGCCTCCTGAGATTGTTAGTTAAATTCATGGCATTGCATGACATCATTCATATATCGCATGATACTTTAATCTAGAAACTCACTAAACAACTTTGTTGTTTACCCGTTAGTTGATTATTCTTTTCAGGATCTGTTAAGGGCAAAGGCCCGGCTGGCCTTTGATTGGAGCACGGATAGGAGCTCCATATTTTGTTGATGATTGGGGTGGGAGTAGCAGACTTCCATTTTGGACTTACGCGAATTAGTTAATGATTATTAATTCGTTTGTAATCACACTGATGATTTAATATTGTGACCCCAATTACATTACTCTGTGATTCTAGACACTTTGTTGTGTTATATGCAAAGTGTTTGGAATCACGTTGATGATTGTTAAAGTATTAAAAGTTTTAAATTGACCGTATTTCCGCAAGTACTCTGTATAAATTAATGTATAATGGTATCGAAATACTCGTATTAGTTGTATGGGTGTTTCATGCAGTCAAGGATAGGAAGCATGAGTGGTGATGAAGGCAGTGACAAGATGTGTGAAGAAAAAATGAAGAAAGTTTATCTTTTAATGCTTATCAAATAAGTAGTAATTAAGTAAAGTATACCACTTATTACTTATTTTTGATAAAAACACACTTATTGACAAAATTCACTTATCGAATAAGTGATGTGTGAATATAAACACTTGTTAGGGGTAAAAGAACACACACGTAAGTTTTTTTAACAAAATCTAAAAGTTAAAACCATTTTAATTTGATACACGATTTCTTTATAGCATGCCAATAATTCTCTACTATAACATATATATGTATATTAATTTATTTAGTTTCATTTAAAGATGCAATATGTGACTAGTTTTTAATTAATAAAATATATAATGGTAAAAGAAGCAAAATGATGGAAGAGTTTTTCAGGTAAAATAATAAATACGAGAAAATTTCCCAAGTATTACAAGGAGAGAGAAAGCGAGAGATTGAAACTTTGATTTGCTCGAACCCTGATTAGCTCAAATCGGTATAATCTCGATCGTGAAACAGGTATCCGATTATCATTCCAATCTCATGTTTTTTCTTGTAAATTTTTGTGAATCTCACACTTGTTACGGATCTCTTACGAACTTCCGATTTCTCCTTGATGATGTTGTAGCTTCCATGGATTCTTTTTTTATTTGATTTTTCTATGCGTTTTTCTATGTTGATTAATCGGATTAATCGTTGCAATAGAAGTAAGTGTAATTTATGATTTAATAATACCTTCCCTTTTCTTTTGTTGTTGTGCTGCAGAAACCTAAGCTGTTGTCTCGTTGATTCCGATTTCTGATAATCTCTGGTATGACTTACAGTTCATTTGTTTTGTTTTTATAGGCAATTTTGATGATGTATTGAGCTGTTTTATATATGTGATTAATCATCTGATGAGTGTTTTTATAGCTCACGCTTATGAATCTTCTTTTTAGGAGTTTTTTCCTCAAGAAGAACTGGGTTATCTTTAAAGTCAAATATGACATGCACACCAACGCATATACACAAAATATTATTTTGAAGTTGTCATATCAATGTTGGTAGTATTATTGGTTGTAAAAAATTTATTGAAGTTTTTTGTTGTGCAGCTGCAAAAAGAAAAAAAAATGGCTTCTGCTGTTGCAAAATCATGTAGTGGTGGTAGCTCCAGTCATGTATCACCTGTTATGATGGTGCAAGAAAAGGGGAGTAGGAATAAGAGAAAATTTAGAGCTGATCCGCCACCTCTAACAGATCCAAACAAAACAATTTCTCCGGCTCAGAACGAATGCCTGGGTTATGAATTCTCTGCTGAAAATTTTGCTAGTCACGAGCACTCCAATGGGTGTGACATGTGTTGTTTCAGGCATGAGAATGTGGATCCTGTTGAACTTGACCTAGGTCTCTCTTGTTCAGTAGGAGTTGGATCTGGTGAGGTGGGGCTTAATCATAATAGAGCAGAGATGGAAGCGGGTGATGAGTTTCATGATGCTGATTGGAGTGATCTTACTGAATCTCAACTAGAAGAACTTGTTTTAGCAAACTTGGACACAATTTTCAAGAGTGCCATAAAGAAAATAGTTTCTCTTGGTTACACCGAAGAAGTTGCTACAAAGGCTGTTTTGAGGTCTGGTCTTTGTTATGGTTGTAAAGATGCTGTGTCAAATATTGTCAACAACACATTGGTTTTCCTTAAAAATGGCCAAGAAGTTGATTCGTCAAGGGAGCATCACTTTGAAGATCTACAGCAAATGGAGAAGTACATATTGGCTGAACTGGTATGTGTCGTTCGTGAAGTCAGGCCTTTCTTCAGCACTGGGGATGCAATGTGGTGCTTGTTGGTATCTGACATGAATGTCTCTCATGCTTGCACAATGGATAGTGAGGCGTTGAGTAGTTTAGTTCATGACGGGGCTTCAAATGGCTGTACCTCTGATTCTGTTGAAATGCAGGTAAGGAAGGATGCTAATAGTACTGGAATCCCTCAGAATACATGTAAACCAACTCATTCTTCTCTTTGTACGCATAGTCCATCATTGGAAGCACCTGTGATGACCTCCACAACTTGTGGACATAATTCGTTACCCGGGGCGCCAACTAAGGCAGAAGTTCCTCAGCCAAAACCAAAAGCTCCATTTGTTTTAAATAGATTTTCATCAGAGAAAGAGAACCATGATTCCACATATCGGACGGTGAGTAAATCCTTCAGTCCTTCATCCCAAAACCATGAAGAGAAAGTCATGGGAGGTAGAAAAATTACCGGCATTAATAAGAGAGAATCTATACTGAGACAGAAGTCAGTTCATTTGGAGAAAAGTTATCGTACATATGGTTCAAAAGGGGCTTCCAGAACAGGAAAACTCACTAACTTTGGTGGTTTACTTTTGGATAAGAAACTAAAGTCTGTGTCAGAGTCTACTGGTATCAATCTTAAGAATATCTCCCTGAAAATGAACAAAGGAGCAGGGGTCAGCGTGCCTCAGGAGAATATAACCGATAATGTCTCGAGACAAACTGGACTCGCCTCTTCTTCAGTATTTAATACAGAAATTGCCGATAGTAGCATATCTACATCACCAAAAACCAATATGCCCCTTATGTTGCCTTCAGTAGACAGCCCTCCCACACCATTAGTTGCCGAAACGGAATTATCTCTTTCTCATCCACCAAGACACAATGATTCTCCAATGGCTGGTGTTCCTAATCCTAGTTTTTCATCCATGCCATATGATAAGTCCTTCCGTCAGTGGATCTCACATGCTAAAAAGGATGAAACAATTTTAAAGCTGGTTCCAAGGGTGCATGAGCTGCAGAACCAGTTGCAGGAGTGGACAGAATGGGCTAATCAGAAGGTTATGCAAGCTGCTCGTAGATTGGGTAAAGACAAGGCTGAGCTGAAGACACTTAGGCTAGAGAAAGAAGAAGTAGAGAGGCTCAAAAAGGAGAAGCAAACATTGGAGGAGAACACCATGAAGAAGCTTTCTGAAATGGAGAATGCTTTGTGCAAGGCCAGTGGGCAGGTAGAACGAGCTAATTCTGCTGTTCGACGGTTGAAGGTGGAAAATTCTAATCTGAGGCATGAGATGGAGGCTGCAAACTTAAGGGCTGCTGAGTCTGCTGCCAGCTGTGAAGAAGTATCAAAGAGAGAGAAAAAGACACTGATGCAATTTCAGTCCTGGGAAAAGCTAAAAACCTTGTTTCAGGAGGAGCTTATAGCTGAGAAACGCAAACTGACTCAGTTACAACAAGATCTGGAACTGGCTAAGGAACAGCAAGATCAACTTGAGGTATGTTCATGCTAAGCAGCAAATAAATAGCATGCAACATCATTTTGCATATTGTTTTAACTAATGATAAGACTGTTATGGTGCATGCTGAGAAATTGAGTTATAACTTCTGTTTCCACTACAACTGATTATAAGGTGCATCCTGAGAACAGTGATAAAATCTGATTTCCACTATGGTGCATCCTGAGAAATTGATTGACAGCACCTGATTTTCACAACAATTTAAGGATATATTGGCTCTGTATGTTAACAAAACCAGTCTCAGTATGGTATTAGAGTACATCATCTTTACTACCTTGCTTTAACAAATTTGTGAGCTTGAAACAATCAAAATTTTTACATATTTAATGAGGATTTCTAAAAAAATTCCAGCGAGATATGAATGTAGTGTATATGGTTCAAAACGTGTGAAGTACTTTTTTGTTAAGTATGCGTGTTAATCTTCTCTAATATGGCACCCTTGAGCACTATTTATTGATGTTGTGGATTGAAAAGTTTTACATTGACCAAGTTCAAACACAATAATGTATTTTCTGCTTTTACTCTTTATATATGATAGAGGAGCGTAACATCTTGTATATAAGAGAGAGGAAATGTATAAATATATAATTGTTAGATTGTAGTACAAGATCAAGTGGGTGTAGGAAGTGGAAGTGTGAAAAGTTTGATTCTCGAATGGTACCACGAATCGTCAATGTTAATATGCAAATGTCAATGAAGAATGTTCAATTTTAATCAAATTACTCGAAATAAATCATCAGTAAAAAGTCAAGATGTTAACACTCTTCTTTAACTAGTTCTTATTGTTGTCCAGTTATCTCATAAAATATGTCCATTCATGGTTAGCTTGTTTTGACCAAGAGTGGATGAAAATGATGCAACTGATATGGTTATGAAAGTATACGCTCTTTATTGATAGATTGTTTTGTTTGTATGTAATTGAAAGGTGTGAAAATATAGTTATTTGTTATTCATTTTCCTTTCAGAACGATAGTGCATGTATCTTTGCTTTCATGCTCCTGCCATTGATCTGCATTTTTTTCTCACCCCCTCTCCCAAAACAAAAAAAAAAAAAAAAAACAAAAAAACCCTTCAATTGCAGACTCGATGGAAACAGGAAGAAAAGGCAAAAGAAGAATTGGTCAGCCAGGCGAATTCTTACAGGATAGGACGGCTAGAGGCGGAAGCTTCAGCTAAATTAAGGGAAGAGTTAACAAGATTAAAAGCGGAAAAGAATCTGCAAAGATACAAAGAGGATATTGGAAAGCTGGAGAAGGAAATCTCATTGTTGAGTCTAAAGACTGATTCTTTAAAAATAGCAGCTTTAAGGGGAGGTGTTGATGGAAGCTATGCTAGTAAATTGGCCGACGTCAAGACCTCGCCTTCCTTACAGGAGTCTTATACGGTGAACGAGTTCCATGGCAGCGGAGGCGTGAAGCGCGAGAGAGAGTGTGTGATGTGTTTGTCGGAGGAAATGTCAGTCGTATTTCTTCCGTGTGCCCATCAAGTTGTGTGTACAAAGTGCAACGAGCTACATGAAAAGCAAGGAATGAAGGACTGCCCTTCGTGTAGAGGACCGATCCAGCGCCGTATTAGTGTACGGTACGCTCGTTCTTGACATTATTGTTGATGATGATATTGGTTTGCAAAATAATGTGAGTCAAAGTTTCTTGTTGTTTCTGTTATGAAGAGTGTAATTGCCCTATTTACAAACGTTTGGAGAGATGAGCAATGATATTATGATTGCTTGAAAAACAGATGTCTGTTATTGGGGTTGTTATATGTAATAATAAAGACGTGCATATGTGCGTGGTGGTTTCAGCCTTGATGTATTAATTTTCTTTTATAAATATTAATTAAATTTATGGTTTTAATGTTTCATTTGTTTTTTATAATTCCCAAAGGGCAATTCTATATGCACACCATCTCGGTTGCTAATCACACACCCTCCCTTCTTAATGTGAGAAAAGATTAACTTTTATTCAATGAGTCTCACATCATTAAACAAAATCACGTGAGTAAAGGGGTTTATGATTAGTAAAAATTAAGGAAAGAAGGTGTACGTATAGCAATGCCCTTTCCAAATCTCCAATGCCAGTACTCTACTTGACATCAAACAACCCCTAACTCTAATAATTGTATTTTGCTCTATTTTACTCTACTTTTTTTCTTTGTTCATTATTTATATTTCAAAACCCTTGAATTAACAATTTTACATTTGTTAAAACACATGATTTACATTCGCAAAACACATGATTTTACATAACACTAAATATTTTTAAATTTAATTAACTAGATAACATCTTTGGGGGGGGGGGGGGGGCCGGGGGGGGGGGGTACCTTTTGTTTTTTATGTTATGCTTAAATTTTCCAAAACATGTGGTTTTTATAATAATAACATTTACAAATATAATTATTAGATCACATTAATCGATAAGCAAATAATCAAAAGAAGTGGAGAACACCACACCGAACACTCGGCCCCGTCGAAAACCGTCTTGTAACAGCCCCCTCTCTTTCTCTTAAATTAAATGGATAATAGGTATATGATACAAAGATGAGTATTTCCAAAATAAAAAGATGGAGGACTATAGAGAGAAAAACTGATGTGCCTAGAAAGATGAAAACTTGAAAAAATGTTCATTCCCTTCACACCAAAGGCATCTGCAACCATGATACATTTGTAGTGTATTATAACATGTCACGTCATTGCCACATCATCAAATCATAACACTCTTCTTTTATAAAACTCATTCTTACAATAATAATGCATATATGATACACTTAAATTATTATTTATGAGACCTACTTACTACCTTATTATACACTTAAAATCTTTTATTAGGATCCATTTATATTATTAAGAACTTAAAAACATTCTATGATACTAGTATCATAAAGATGAGACACATTATACTGATGATAGTATGATACAAATTGTTACAATGGTTTGGTACTCTCATAATATGTCACATAGGATATGATATGGATGATAAATCTTCCATTGTTGATGCTATAAGGCCATCAACAATAACAAGCCTTTGGCACAATTTTCTTTTTAAAAATGTCATGTCATAAATGTTATTCCATATCATTAGTCAACAAATTATCACTAATTTTAGTGGGTCTCATTAATAATAAAATATCTAAAGTTTAATATATAATAAAAGTTATAAAAATAGAAAACTTATTTAATTATATGTGATGTATCATAAAGTATGCATAATTTAATTATTTGATAGATGGACTCGTATTTTCTTCGCATACTCTAATTCATTCTCACTTTTTATCGTTGTTAAAAAATCATTATTTTTTATCACAATTTAAAAGTAATTTTTCTTTTCTAGTTGGACTTATAAATTTGAGATAAACCAGTATTGTGGATGGACTAATAAAATCATATTAGAAAGCCCATGAGTTACTTAGAAATACCTTGTTTTTCAATATTATGCTTACAATTTGCAAAACATGTGATTCATAAAATAATAACAATTTATTTAATTTGATCATAATAACCGCTAAGTAACTCATAAAAAAATTGGACAAGCCTTTATAAAATCATGAATTTAATCATCCATACATATTGTATGATATTTGTTTTAAAAGAAATTAAATAGTTGCAAGCATATAAGTTGTTATGACATGTCAACATTAGTTAACCATGCAATAAACTTACCACAAATTTATACTTTTGGTAATGTGTAGTATAGTTGTTAAGATCACGATTAAGATCGTAGGATCGTCGTATGATTTCATCAAGTGATTTCGAGCATAATCGGTTTTTGATCCTTTTTTAGCAAAATCGAATGTGAGATCGTGTGATCGATCATAGGATCAATCACCGATTCGATCCTACCTTTTACTCGATCCGGATCATTTTACCCGGTGTTCTCATGGCATCGTTTACCAAGATGATCCAACCTTTTGCCTAAATCTATCCATTTTATCCATTATGATAGTTGGTCAAATTGTAAAATGTATGATTGGTTGATTTTTTTGGATGACCATAAACATTCGAAAACATGAACGTTCGTTATTTTCCAATTTAGTGTATAAATGTCTTTTGGAATGTTATAAAATTATGATATAAATTTATATATTATAGTACCCAGGATAAAATTTAAAAGTAGTGATTTTGTATTATGATCTTACAATTCTTATCCGATCCTACGAGTCGATCTTGTAAAGACAAAAATAATCTCAGGTAAGATCTTGACAACCTTGAGTGTAATGTGTAATATATATTGTAAAGAAGAGGAAGTGGCTCCTTTGTTCCCACCTAATCATTAAAAAAGAAATATTAAAAGTTTGAAAAATTTATAAATCAGAGTCCATTTGACGTACGGTTTATGTGAGCTTAATTTCAACTCTCTTTCAACCATAAGTTACATTTGGATGGATTTATTTTTGTAAGGGTTTATTAAAATCACAAACTTATAAACTATAAAGTATTTCAAAGAGCATTTAGAAATAGCTCTAAATCATAAATTATATCAAGTGACTTTTAAAGGTAGTTTAGAGTTTGTGAAAAATAAAAATACTAAAATAACCTTATTTAATTATAGTTTTAAACTTATTTACATGAACTTTTATGTAATTTATATTTTCTCGTTTCAGCACTAAACAAATTATCAAAGACATTTATAACAATATGTCTATTCACTAGCTTTGGGCCGGTATTTATCAAACACAAGTACATAACTGTGTTTGGACTTGGATTGGGGCCTGCCGCCTGGGGGTGCAATTTTACAATCCTCTCCTCCAACTTTACAATTATATTTTTTTATTAATTCTTGAATTTATTAAAGAAACCAACTACGGTGACGAGGAGTTGCAATAAATTGATATATTGTACGTACTAGTCTAGTTTTTATAGTTAAAACCCCTAAAAGGTGTCCAAATTTAAATCATTCTTACATTTATTTGTTCATTTAACATTCTTATTCATTTATTTCATTGACCAATCATGCATGCTATTTAGGTTTGGTTAAACCTTGTTACTCTTCCTTTAAAATTTTTTATATTGTGAACTTTTGACCAACCATTTGTATTCCAGGTAACTTTCTAACTAGTTCATTTCAAAACAAAGGGTATACCCTTCTCGATGCATAGGAAGGCTTCCACCTCAGCCTTCACCCCGCCGAGCATACCATCCTCTCCCATTCGGCCTGATGATTCCACCCCGTATTGGCTTCTCTCTCTCCATCTCTATCTCATTGGTTAATGGATATTGTGATTGAAAAACGAGTATACCTAGGGGTGTAATCGAGCCGAGCTAGGTATCACCAAACTCAAGCTCGAACTCAACACTAAAACTCAAGCTCGATCGTACCAAAGTTTTGATACTCAAGCTCGGCTCGGTAAACTACTTGACACTATCTGGCTCGGTTTGATTAAGTTAGGAAAAAAAGAAATCGAAATATAAATAAAAAAGATTCAATCTCATTTTATCCCAACGAAATATAAAACTAAAGCAGTGGTTAAATCGAGACAAAAAATAGTTTAGTAGCTAAATAGAATTCTAAAGGAGTGGATATATTCCCACCCATAGTAACAATATCCATATTTATCTATTGATTAATTTTTTATAGACAGTGAATTATAAACCACAAAGTAAATTTACTTCTTAAATACTATTTGTTATTTCACGAAGTTGCATAATGTTTGAAATAATTTTGTAATAGGAAAGGTCTAAAACATTTTATGATTGTTTGTCTCATACAATGAAATGTGTGAACTCTTTAAACTAGAATGTTAAATTAAATTTAAATTACTAGATATAAATTAAGTTAATGATATTAAAATTTTAATAAAAATAAATTTAAAAGGAATTAAGTGAAACAATGCCTTATCATTTCGTACGGACTTTATGTTTATGTAATTTTATAAAGAAAAAGGTCTTAACTCTTGTGCTAGTAAATAAATAAAATAATAAGAAACAAAAAATAAATACAGCTAAAAACGTGCACCAAAAAAAATAACAAAACATTTTTAGACTAAAACTAAAAAAGTACACTACTAAAGCATATAAGAATAAAAAACTACAAGTTATTATCCTACCAAAAATAAAAGCTTACAAACCATACTAACTACTAACTACTTTTTTTTTATGAAAATAAAATAAAAATACAGAATAAAACATTACACATACGGGATGAAGAATTTGGTAACCCGACACCGCCAAAAATAACATTTCTGGATCCGAAAGATTTAAACACAAAACACCAATTCATGAAATGGAATACCTTTGTTTTCTTGAGGATGAACTTGAGGACTTGGTTTGTGAACTACCAGATGTGATTGTGCTCTTACTCTCCCCGTGCCCCACCACCCAAAACCTCTCCAGGATCCGCCGTGATCGAGATGGCAGTAACTGCCTCATGCTGCCGCCGCTTGCCACCTGCTTCTCGTTGTTCTCATTCATCTTCAACCGTGAAGGTGTTCTTAACGATTTCGATCGTAGGGGCATTTTTATTTCCCAGTCTTGTTCTTGGGACTCGTTACGCCGTGCTGCCAGTTGGATCGCAGCTGTGGCTCGAACCTGCTCGTGGAAAAGGATTTGCACCACCATTCGGAGCGGAAGCCGATCGTTCTGTGCTGCGTGAGTCGATGCATTCGTCGATAGCTTCTTGACATCGATCAACTCACACACTTTCTTCTTTTCGTCTTTCGTCAACTTTGGGTGTTCCTTCAAGTAAACATCAACAGCACCGTAGACTCCATCATGGGATGGTCTTGCGGCATTGGGGATTGATCGAGATAAGGTTATGAAGCTCGTGGGCGTAAGGTTCTGATCATGGGCGATTTCTGCGAGATATCCATCAATCAAACGCCCCACGATCATGCAGCGTCGAGGATTGATCAGAATCACATCGCTAGTCTTCTCATCGTCATCATCGCTCTTTGGATGGTAAAAACGATCCACAACGTACTGTACAAGTTCAACGTCATACACTGTGGTTTGAGGGTGCTCTGCCGGAATCAACAGATCCCGAACGGATGCTTCATCAAGCTTTGGGCAAACATCTCTGATCAAATCGTCACGTAGCAATGGATCAACTCCGATGAGAATTGAAACCTTCAATAGTTTCAATAAGAAACTACATGAACAAGTGACTCCGTTCTCCGGAGCTAGTAAGCAAATCATTGATTCCACCAATAATCTGTACCTATCAAGATGAACTTCATCGGATTCAAATCCGTCATTACCGTCCGGCAACCACCTCAGGCAATACGTCTTCAGAGCTTCTCCGATCACGTCCCCTTCCACATGTTCCTTCGATATAACAGCCAGAATTAGGCGTTTATAGACATCGATTTCGAGTTCACATACATCTTCAGCCCACCAATCGTTGGGTACAGTACCAATCTCCGACACCTTGTTGATGGCATCAAGTTTACGATTATAGGTGTAAGACCAGTTAACACGGGACGGATCAATAGAGATTTTCGAAGCAATGGAGTCGATACACCTGGCCGTGATATGAATATCTTCGGACCATTGTCGAAGAGCTGTTGTGGTTTGCAGCACAATGATGGAGTCCTTCCAGCTACGGAGGATGCTAGACTTGAAAAACACCTCGATTTTGAAAATTAAGTTTCCTCTATCGATATCCTCCGTCATCTCAAGGTACTCCGCCGCGCAACGGACGGCGACGACGTTATACGGACTGAGAGAAACCGTGATTCCATAGCAGAACTTAGCACAAATCTCAAAAGCTTCATGTCCTCCAGGAAATTCAACGAGACGAACGACGTGAGAATCCTCTTCGCTTGCGTTTAACGCTAGCTTCTGCAACCGATTGCTCTTGGACAAAAGCGGAAACTGCAACACACATAACATAACATAATATAACATGGATGCATCATCACCAAAACGTAATGCTAGGGTTTGTGGATCGAATAGAAAATGAGGTTTTAGAATGATTACCTTGTGAAGATAAAACGTTACTTCATCAACGACGATGATGAAATCCGTTACCAGTTCAGATGAAACACACCTGAGATCGCAAACAAATCCACACACATTGAATTAAAAATAACATGAATGTTCAAAAAATCTAACAACCGTGGTGTTTAGTGTAGGTAATAAATGTTGATAGGTAGATAGATCTACCTGACTGAGTTTGATTGATGATCGGGGTGAAAGGCATCAGGCTTTGAACCTAGCTTCATGAACTTCATGTTTTTCCGGTGAGAAGTGAATGGTGGTGGTGGTGGTGGTGGTGGTTAAGGAAGAAGGCGAAAGGGAGTAGTAATGATCTCATTGATGATGCAATTACGGTTGGCAGAATTATCTACCCACCCAACCACGACAAGGCGCCGCCTTTCTCTGATACAGTCTCTGCGCCTGGTATGGTTTTATTTACTTGTCCCCTCCCTACATTAGCCTTTAATTTCTTCTACTCTCTCATTCATTATCTATCATCCTTTCATTTTCATATTCAGCTTCAACCCAACAACCACCAACACCTACTACACACCACGTACGCTTTTGATCAGTGATATAAATCACTTCTATTTTCATGTGTTTTTGCTATGTTTTAATGTGTAAATGTGAGATAATTGGTACTGCTAATGTAGGTTTTGTAATTTCAGTTGCTTGGCAAGAAAATAAAGAAAAATGGTAGCTGGAGTGTGGATTTCGTGCACAGCGTCCCAGCAGGCGTCCCAGACGCCGGAGCAGCGTCCTAGCCAGCGTCCCAAACGCCCAGGAAACGCCCAAAACTCCCTGAAACAGAGTCTGAGCGTCCTAGCCAGCGTCCCAGACGCTGGGGGCGACGCTGGTGCGGCAGTTGTGCGAAAAGCTGCAGTTTTTGAGGAAGGAGGTTACCATTTTGAGGGGGATCTGTTTTTTGGACCTAGGGTTCGCATTTTTGGAGTTCCACACACACAGAGGGCAGTTCTAGGGGCGAACCAGAGGAGAAAAGCAACGAGAATCAAGCAAGGATCAAGCATTGGCGTCCAATCTCTTGTATTTACGCATTACTGGTAGCTTTAATGTTTGCATCTATGTTTAACATTGTTGGTATGCTAGTTCAAGCTATGCTTGGCTAAATACTTTGTGGTGTTTGTTCTTTAGTTTGCATACTATGGTGTGAATGAATGTTTAATTAATTTCAGTTTCCATTTGCGCTTAAAGGGGTTGTGGATCTTATTTGTGAATGAATGTGTGTTGAACAACGAGAGTTGTATATAACAGCGTATAGTGATATCATTGGTTGTGCCAACTCTGTGACGAAGGGAAAGACAATTAATAGAAGTTGCATACGCTGTCTTAAGAACATTAGTTGTGAAACATGCATGTGAACGAATGGTTGTAATCAATGGGTATTGTATATAACGGGGTATAGTGATATCATTAGTTGTGCCGGCTCATTAATATGGGGAAGACAATTAATAGACGTTGCATACTTCGTCTTAAGAGTATTTGTTGTGAAAACCAATTCATTTATATGGAAACTGTTAAAGGGATTATATTTGCATGAATAAATGTGAATGAACAGTGAATGTATCTGAAATGGTTGATATCCATGTCATTGGTTGTGCCCACTCTCTATAGGGGAGGAAGACAGTCAATAGAGTGGTATACGTTGTTTTGGAGCATAAGTTGCAAATTCGTATCAATTCATGTAAATGGAATCCATAACATTCTGAATTGCCATAGTATGTATAACGAGAGAGCAAACACCCTCTTTCTCTCCTAGTGAAACTTCTTAAATTCAATTCTTGTGTGTGACGTTGCTACAACAGTAATTTACAGTAGAAAATTAGCTCAAAACAAATGATTTCAATCCTAATCCAAACAGTCTCCGAACTAGTTTAGCGATCTATCATTCCCTGTGGATTCGATCCCACTTACCCTATCTATATAGTGTTTTTGGGTTATATTTTTGATACTCATACGACTGGGTATTTCAGCTTTCTTTCAATAAGGCCGAAGGGTTGGTTCCGTTAACCGGGACCAAACCCGATTCGAACCCGGTTAGGACCGAACCCGAGTTTGACTAAAATCTAAACCCGAGGTCCGGACATTACTTTACAATCGGTCCTATTCAGGACCGGTACCGATTCGGTTCGCGTATTTGGTGTATAAAAACTCAAAAACTAACTCCACTTTGAAGGTTATGGGTGTTATCGGACCGAACCCGAATTTGGCTAAAATCTAAACCTGAGGACCGGACCATTACTTTACAATCGGTCCTATTCGGGACCGGTTCCGGTTCGGGTATTTGGTCCACATATAACACCCCTAGATGACATTATTAGGGGTGTAAATGAACCGAGCTATTCGTGAGCTAGTCGATTTCGACTTGCTAAAAGCTCGAGTTAAACGAGCCCGACCAAACTCGAGCCGAAACATGAACTCGTTTAATAAACGAGCTCGAGCCCGAGCTTCACATATCGAGTTCGTGTGCCTAAACAAGCCTATATATAAATATAGTTTTTAATTAATAAATATATAATATATAGACTAAATAAATATAAATATATAAATCAATTATAAAAAAACTAATTAAAAAACTAATGAGCCCGAACTTATATAATTAATCACAGGCTGAGCTCGAACTTTACATACAGAGCTCAAAACGAGCCGAGTCGAGCTCAAGTCTAATACTTTTAAACGAGTCGAGCTCGAGCTTTAACAGACTCGGACTCGTTTACACCCCAGGCATTATGGGAACACCGCCCTCTCACATTGGTATGACATGACATCATGCCAAAATGACATCCAAATGCCGAGAGAGAAAGAGAAAATATCGTGGGGGTGTGAGTACAAATATGTATATATGTTTTTTTAGTTAAAAAATAGGTGTGGTAAAAGTAACATCGACACAGTGTGAATGAAATCAAAATAGCAACAAATGATAAAGCTGACGTGATATTGACGTGACTGTAATTTTATTTGGCATCCTTGCCAACAACCTCTTGTGACCTAACAAAAAGACTACACATATGAAATCCATAGGTGTATGGTTTAAATTATGATATACCTATGTGTTTCATGATTTGCAATTTTTCATATTCATCAATAATCATAGCACCGATCCTAGATGTGCTATGCTTATTAGTACACCTTCTTTTATAACCTTTTGTTAATCGTATACTCTTTTTACTCATATGTTTTTTTATTAATGTTATGAAACATCCTGAATATTACTATAAAATCCGCTAACCTTATTTTTATTGATAAATGATAATAGAAAATGCAAAAAAAAAAAAAAAAAAAAAATCCAAAAATGATTAATGGCATAACATAACATCACAAACAAATAAAACCACCCTGGTTAAAAACCACTTTTCAATGCACTCCTACTATTTGACCTTCCCAAAGTGTTGCAGCTATAGCCTATATCCTATACTTCTTTTTATTTTTATTTTTTAAATTTCATTTGGTTAAATTGGTTTCCAGTTGTTTAATAATTAGGCTGAAGGGAGTGGATGCCATGGATGCCACCCAAAACTGCCGCCACGTCAGCTTTGCCATTCTTTGCCATTTTGATGCCATTCCGAGGGTGTGGCTGCAATTCATTTTCTTTTATTTTCATTTTATAACTTAAAATAAAAAGATTGAAACAAAAAATAACATTAAATTAATAATATTAAAATTAGATATAACATTAAATATTAAAATATTCAACTTAAAGATAAAAACATTTAATATTTGTCAACACTTTTTAAGAATACAGAACGCTCGTTCCACATCTTAAACATTAAAATAAAAAACAATAAAATGAAAACTAAATTACACAAAGTTTTGGAACGAATATTCGTTTTCAAAATCATTAACCGGATCAACGTTGAGATCAATGTTTTGAACACCTCAAATACCTTCGATGTTTTATTTTTAATTTGAAATGATAGAAATGAAAAAATTAGAGAATATTTTGGTTATGTTAAGTTAGAAAATAAAAGAATATGTATGTATATATAAAAAATAATGAAAATATAAATAATTATATATATATATATATATATATATATATAAAGAGAGAGAGACACACACATAATGCTTGAAGAAATTCGGCATCCAAATGCCGATGCCGAGACATTGCTTGTCGTTGCCAAGGGGAGGGCGCGGTGTGCCATGGATGCCGAGCATGGTACCGTTTGGATGCCAAGCCCACTCCCTGTGGCCTTAACAGGTCTGTATTAGACGATGGGTAGTCTATTTACACCTCGTGATAAAAGAGTTAGGTTGATCTTGAAAAATGAAATAGTAAAATCTGTCATTTTTCTATTGACTAATTAATTATAAAAAACTAACTTCTAATAATATAGTAATAATGATGGATAGAAATAAACATTTACAGGGTGAGAACACTAGCTACCACAAATGTTTTCTATCTATGACTTTGTTTGTAGGTTAACATGATTTTTTTTTTTGGTTGTGTAAGATGCATAGAGAAAACTGTGAGTTAGAGATCAAAATAATGATGGATAATGCAAGCTTCTGTGGAATATTGCCTGAACTAAAATGGGAAAGAAAAATGGAATGGTGTCAGTCACATACCATTCGTTTTCAACTTTGGGTTTGTGTTGTGAACTAATTAAGTTTATTTTCCTACCAATTTATTTCTCTTTATTTTCAAGAACCAATTGGCCTTCTTTCTTATAACCAATGACATTATTTCTTTTTCGTTCTGGTTCATTCTTATTTTTGTGAAGTTTTTTAAAAAGCTTTGGATTGAGATCAGGATGTGTGAAACTTAAGTTTGGTTAATGAAACCAACAAATCATATCGGAACTAAACCGATTGCCATTTGATTTTGCAATTTTTAGTTTGGTCCGGTTTTGTATGTTCTCGGTTTTCCATTTTTTTGTCCAAGCCAGTACACCATTCAATCCGGTTTGTTCTTGGTTTTCCATTTGTTATTTTTCGGTTCTACTTTGATCTTATTTTGAACTGTTCACCCACCCTAAAGACTGCTACATAGGAAGTACAATGATACAAAGTATAATAAATTGCACATGTGTATAAAGATTTCTATCATCCAAGTATAGTTTCTATTTTCTCACAACTCAGAGATAGACTATGACTATGTTTGGTAGGGAGCTTTTAAGAGTTAGGAGCTTCGATGACTTTTATTTTTAATAAGCTCTACTAAAAAATAAATATATATACCTCCTTGTAGTTGGTCTAACTTGAGTTTCGGAGAGTTAATCCAGAACCCCTCTTCGTAAGACAAATGTATAGTTGGTTTAACAACAACTCGATATGTTACCAAATGATATGTTTTTTTTATTATGTGTTAATTAATAGAGATACAACAAACAACTCTTTTGTTAAGAAAAAAGATATCATCAACACCCCCATTCTGTTCAGGGATGGTGTTGATTGATCGATGATGGTACACGGGAATGAACATGATGATTGAATTTAACCCTTGTAGACTCCTGAAGGATCTGCATTCTGAATGATCCATGGATGCTCAAGGAGCTTGTGTAGCGGCATTCGCTTTGAACTTTCTCTAACAAGCATCTGCACTTTTCAAAGACAACTTGTAAACAACGCCGATTACTTGCATTACATATGAATGTGAGAGAGAGTGAGGGGTTGTTTGTTTACTTCTTGATGGAATCATTAAGAAGTTATTCAAAAGTAAAATGACCTCTTAATGATTCCATTAAGAGGTAAACAATCAAAGCCTGAGTGAGTGAGGTGAAAGACCTGACTAATTAGGTCCTTGGCAGCTGAGGAGACTACCGGTTTTGAAGGGAACTTCAAATCTACTTGCAAAATCCTGCATGATTACATCAACAATCACCATCAGAGACCTACCTAAGAATTCGAGCGTTTGTACGACAAATACATGTTTTGAAAATTGCATAACCTTCTATACGTGTCCGAGTGTTCTTTCGCTTCAAAGGGAGGGACACCATAAAGGAACTCATAGCATAGGATACCAAGACTCCATATGTCTACACTTGCATCATGTTCAGCACTCTCCACTGTGATTTGACTAGTTAGTTTAGAATAGAAACAACCAATATGAAGAGTTGGAGATCAAAAGGTGTTTTGTTAAGTATGCTTTACCCATTTCAGGTGGAAGATAATCTAAAGTACCACACATGGTCTGCCTGCGATTGAATGTGTGCACGGACCAACCAAAATCTGCGATCTTTAATTCGCCCTGAAAGTAATAACACGTATTCATGAAACGTGAACAAATTATAAGACAGCACATTCAATTTTCAATACACAAATTACTACTTGATATACGTAATTATTCGAGTTACCTGTGCACCAATCAAGAGGTTCTCTGGTTTTATATCTCTGTGAATAACATGCTTTCCATGACAATATATGAGAGCCCGTGCTAATGAAGCAACATACTATTCATTCCCAGAAAAAAAATTAATATCAGTCGAGACTAACATGTTTTTCAGATGAATTTGAAGTAGTGATGTGGAAGACTTACGGTAGCAGCACGTCGTTCACTGAAGTGTTTGCACCTTTGCAGCTCCTTGTATAGTTCTCCTTTGGCAGCAAATTCCAAGATCAGGTAGACCCTTTTCTGTGGTAATGGTTGTCTATGTCTTAAAATTGGATAGTCCTTACAAGTTCCAAGCAACAAATAGTTGGAAGAATTCTATACCTGATCATAGAAGTAACCGTAGAGTCGCAGGATATTAGGATGTCGAAGATGGCTTTGTATTTCTACTTCACGGCGAAGCTGGTGCTCTACTTGGGACTGTTTAAGCTGGCTCTTAAAAAGCACCTTTAATGCAACAATATGGTTGCTCTGTTCAGAAAACACAACTATTATTCCTCAAAGGTGTAAATAAGCAATAGTGTCATAATAAATAAAGCACCATTCACAATCAATCAATCAGATCTACTTATTCCTTGGCAAGGATCCCTATTGAGATAGGTTAAATATTCATGCTTGAAAGATAAAGTTAGATAAATTCATCATCTTGCCAAAACTGGGGATACAAAATGGTTGAAGTCGTTGATGAATTTTCATGGCACAAGTTTAAATTAAGAAACTGAAAATTCAAGCACCTATACAAAATGGTTCAGTAGTAATTCAAGTGCAATTATAACTGAAGTCGTTGATGAACCAATAACACGGTAAATACATTCTTCAGTAGTAATTCAAGTGCCATTATGCAATAGAAACTTGAAATCACAGATTGAATGATCAAGAACACATATATGATCGAGAGAGAAAATATGATTATTGAATGACACATCTCAAAAGTTAATTTTCAGCTCAATTGGAAATCAAGATTTAACACACTAATTCATGTACTAAAACCTCACAATCAAATAAAAGAAACCAAAAACGATCAAGCACCTAGACAAACTACTTTTAGCAAAATAAATAATCGATAATATTTTAGCAAATACGGAACCCGAAAACTGGTTGCTATATGCAAGTGAATGATACGATGTACTAACCCTCTTTTCCCTGGCTATATAAACATGACCGAACTTTCCCCTTCCGAGTGGCTTTCCAATGTCAAAGTCATTAAGTGTCCACCTCTTCTTTTCTGCTGCTGCATCTGTAGGAGCCTGTACAATTAAAAGAAATGAATAAAACCACACAACCAACTAATCATCACATTCATACATTAAACCTTTTAATCCAAAAATTAGAAATCTTTAGGTATGCTAAATGGAAGGTTCGTTCAGTTGTTGAGGGTACAATCACATTTTCAAAACCATTACTTCTAGATGTCCTTAACATATAATTTGTAGGCTTGTACCTCTGTATAACCAATACACAACTTAAACAGACAAATCACAAACCATATTTATGGCGAGTGGTCCTTAATAAGAAAGATGCTAAAGGCATTAGAAGCTACTCTGGCTTCTAACAATGACTATAAACTTTAAAGCTAACGGAATGAAATAATTTTTGAATGCACGATAACAGATGCATACAAAGTTTATCATACACAATTTTTTGGTCCGATGTAAGTCTATTTGTGTTGAATAAACTACATCTCTAATCCTAAATTAGGATATAAGTTTCTAATCTCATTCGGGAAAATTATAATATATTGCGATGAAGAAGAGAGAAAAGACAAACGATTCTCTTACGATGTTAGATCTTAAAGACGTTAAACCAAACATGAACCCTAACACAAAATTACAGCTCCAGATTCCATATAAAAGCCTGAAGATGGTATATAAACAGACGCAAGGAACTTAGGAACACATTTGTATATGAAATCAAACCAATAGAAAACAATCAGGCATACGTACCTTTTGTGCAACCTGTGCTTCTGCAGCGATTGCCATGAGAAAGCGATGGAATCTAGAGAGAGAAAACTGGAGATGGAGAGAGAAGGAGGCAGACAAACGGAAGACGAAATGCGAATGTGTTTGAATATAGAGAAAGAGGAGAGGGAGGAGGATCTGCTTTCTCTCTCTCCCTAATTACACAACGGTCAAATTATTGGAGGAGCGTCATTTGAAATTAATTTATAAGTACTGCCAACCCCCTCTACTTTTATGAACTTTTAATTCACTGCCTCAATCTAAATATTCTTTGTAAAAGTGAAATTCAAATGTATATTTTCCGAGTACATTTAACCTATAATAATAGTCAGAAAATGTACATTTTGATTTTTAATTTTTTTTTTCCATAAATAATGACTTGCTAAATGTTTGTTTATATTAATAATGACTCATATTTGTGTTTATTATGTAAACACATTTTAGTTGATGTTACTGTGGAAACATACATCTTTTTTTGTAACTTTATTATTGGAAAGATAAAACATAACAAGAAATTGGCAAATTTGATTTTGGTAAGCAAGTTTGATTCGCTTTATCTTGTTAAAATGATATTAATTATTAATTAACTATGAGGTTGTTTGTTTACTTCTTAATAAAATCATTAAGAAGTCATTCAAAGGTAAAATAACATCTTAATGATTCCATTAAGAGGTAAACAAACATGACCTACATTACATGTCAAAATAAACAAAGGTTGTCAGATCGGGATCTTACATATGATCATTTTCGTCTCTACAAAATCGGGATCGTAGGATCGGATCGGGATCATAGATCCTACTACAAAATCACTAATTTTTAATTTTTTTTTCTAGGTTCTATAAATTGTAATTTTATATTATAAATCAATTATATAACACTTCAAAAATTTATTTATACAATAAATAAGGAACAACGTACATTCATGCTTTAAATGTTTATGGTGATCCAAAAAAAGTCAACCAGTCATACATATATAATTTGACGCACTATCATAATGGATAAAATTGTTGGAATTAAGTAAAATGTTGGATTAGATCGGTAAACGATCCCATTGGAGCCCGATTGTAAGGGGCCTGAGCGAGTAAAGGTAGGATCGGATCAGTGACCGATCCTACGGGCCTATGAACGATCCCACGGTCCTACGTCCAATCTTGTTAAAAACAATCCTACATCGATCCTGCTCGAAATCACTTGGTAGGATCGACCATGAAATATAGGATCGACCGATCCTACATCGATCCTGCTCGAAATCGTAGGATCGAGCGATCCTACGATTTTACTCGTGATCTTAACAACCATGAAATATACACTTATGACTTATCTACAAAACTTATTACATTAATAACAATTTACAGTATAATATTAAAATATCCCCCAACTCCTTGCTTTATACTTATAAACGTGTTTTCTGAATTTATAAAAACAGATAATCTTCAGCCATTTTGGTAAACTCTTTTTTATTTTTGATTTATTAATTTCCCATCTTTCATCGTTTTAGTTATTTTCTCTTTCTATCTCTATAATGTTTTAACCATTATTTAAGTTTTCAAGCCTATTATAAAACTAATGATATCATAACAATATACTATATCAAAACTTTAATTTCAATCAAATTATACACGGATTATGTAATTTTGTCAATCATTATATTATAATGTTTATTCAATTATGTGTTATCATTTGATTCCATATAAAAACTAATTTAAATGCAACTTTTAATTGATTATTACTAAATAATAAATCATAAAAATTTCCATTTCGTCTAGCCCAATGGGCTGCCAAAATATTTGTGAGTTAAAGACTTTGTTAATAACAAGTAAAAAAAAGCCCAAAATGAGGATTAATTATTGGCCCAAATAATCAGGCATCAATCCTTTATAGCTTTCTGTCCGAGTCTGTGGAGCAAACTCACTCTTCTCTTGGCTGTGACTTGTAAGTCACTCGGGTTCCTCCAGACCAGACTCGTTGTGACGCTGTCCCTCTCGCCTCTCCTCTAATCTATTGGTAAATTAAACCCTAGTTTTCTATAACATGTAACTTTTTTAGAATTTACCTGTTATTAAGTTTTCTATAATTGTGATTTGTGAATTTTTAGTCTATTAATTAGTGAGTTTGTGAATTGTGACTTAATATTGTTTGGGTTTATTAGTTGGTAAATGGTCATTGGTTGAATTAATTGTTATAATTTGAACTAGTTGAGGTGAGACTAATGAAGCTGTAGGGTGCTTTTTAGCAAGGTAAGAGAATGGAGCTAAGAATTGAGTGATCATTACAAGTGAGTGATATAGAGGATTGATGGAATGCAGAAGCTATAGATGTGGATCTGTGTGTAGTTTAGAAAACTGAGTAGTAGGAATTAAGTGCCAAAATTGGGGTTGTTTAGGAGCTGCTTAGTTAGTCATGAATTTGTATTGTGTGCAAACATACTATTGGCACTGTTTCTTCATATTAATGGAAGTCTTTTGTTAAAAAAAATCAAATTGGTTGAGAAAAACCCCAGACTTCACCTGACCCAGCACTTGAGGAATCCCAAAACAAACTGCTAAATACTCCCCACACATGATGCCCGCAATGGAAGAATTTCATGGTTCCGCCAAGTAATAGAGTAATGAGGGTAG
The DNA here is from genome assembly GCA_020465985.1 of Centrapalus pauciflorus. Classification (NCBI taxonomy): domain Eukaryota; kingdom Viridiplantae; phylum Streptophyta; class Magnoliopsida; order Asterales; family Asteraceae; genus Centrapalus; species Centrapalus pauciflorus. The sequence continues at coordinate 290,652 of JAANYP010001261.1, forward strand.
AAAGAGGAATCAAAGTGTGTGATAAACGATAATAAAATGGACAAGAATATCCACTCCATCTAGATATCCACCTAGACATCCACCGTTTGGAGAGCTCTCAAGCCACATTTATTTTTTCTAATAGTAAATGCTCTAAAATTATATGATTCTTAAATTTAATGACTAAAATGCTGTTGTAAATATGAAGTTATCACACCTTCCTAATCCAAAAACATGGGAGGGAAATTAAAGAGATTAGAAACACAATCTTCTTCATGTATGTTTGTCTGATTGTTTCATTTACGAAATCCACATATACTCAGATTCTACAAGTTTTGGTATACTTCAGAACATAATCAAAGCTTGTTCAATCCAAGGGATGTTAACTAAGTCATGGTTAACTTTATGTGCAAATTTAGAGAAATTTTATTTGAGACTTGTAACTTTTTGGGTTCTTGACCACCTACATAGTTACTAAAGAAAAAGTATTAAGAAACAATAGTATATGTTGATGCATGTATTTGGGAATAGCTTTCAGGTTATACAGAAAAATGGGAAGCAGAGCCTTCCTTCTACTAATGCCAGCATTTTTATCTGATCGTACTCTGGCCTGTCACTTCTCAAAATCTGGATTACATCAAGTGCTTAGACAGAAGGAGAAGATGCTTGGTTCTCAAGTTCATAACTACTCAGTCAATTCCAGTTTGGAGCGACCTAATGTGCCTCGTTTAGCCGAAACTGCTCGTATCTCTCTCACTCCACAGGAGGTAGCCCTCACACAATTATACATATGCGTGTAATGAGAAAACATATAATCTCCCCATTAAACTTTTTGCCCAAAACGAAAGAGTCAAGGAGAAACATTATATTGTTTTTAATTTACTTCACTATGATGACATTATATACATGTGCCTTTATCCATTTTTATTATCAAATTACATAATTGGATTTCATTAGTTTTGAAATTTGGATGGAATTTTAATGAAACAACCATTTAAATGATGTATCACATGTTTAGCATAAACTGATAATAACAATTGATTCATGAACTTCTTTGTGAAAGTATGTTGGACTCTTGTGGACTTTACATTAATCACATAAGAAGCCATAAACTAAAAAGTACATCATGCAGGTCTTTTTTTAACAATAAGAAGTTGTGCCACTCATATTTTGAAATAAAACTGTGAGCCCTGGGACAACAGGGCACTATGCTAGTATGCCACTATATATACACTCTGAACATGAGTTTTTTTTTTCCTGGATGCATATAGGCCGAAGAGTTTGCCCCCAAAATTCAGCAAGTAGTAGACTGGTATTCATATCTCCTTCCACATTTGTTTTAATTAATGCTTATGTTTTTATTGTTGTTCAAACATGCTAACTTAACTTATACTGTTATATGCCTACCCACCATTTTATAATCTTTCTTCCTAATTTGATGCATCCCACGATGGAGAATGTCACAATTATTGTACAGACTTTACAAACTGTCTCATTGTTTCAACTCTTTACTATCCATCTATGGTAATAAATGCAATGCTCGAGAAGTAAATTATGTGATGGTTGATATTCAAGCAAAGATTGTGTTGAAAAGAATATTCATCAAAGACCATTGTAGTAGTTTAATTTTTCATTTGCTTTACTCCTGTCTGCTACTACTATAGGGTTGTTAGAAATATGAAATTTTCAAACAGATTAAGGTTAGTGGGCTTAGATGGTCTGACTTGACATATATAACAGGTTTGGGCAACTTCAAGATGTTGATCTTCAAAGTGTCGAGCCAGCAATACGTGCAGGTGCGTCTGAAAGTATTCGTCATTCTTTATAATGTTGCAGCCTTGCATCTATTGGCATTTATAGGTGTAGAAAACTCTATGGGGGCTTTATATGCACATACTTTATGACTAAGAAGCAGATATTTATCACATGAAAAAAGTATCTTAAACTTCTAGGTCATATTAGAATTGTGTGTTGGGATGCTGGCATACATTTTTAAGCTAATGTGCTTAGAATCACCCCCTAACTTTTGAGCCATATCCTGCTTGCAGTTGTACCATGTGTAAAAATCATGTTGTACATCTTCATTGGTATGATTCCACTAAAAATTTGTGAATGCCTACTGTCATTTTTCACTTTATTTGTTTCTACATGTTTCCATGCTAGCCAGCAGCCTCAGATAACTTTCGTTAAGCAGTTTTCCAATCATATTCGTTTGTTGTTTGAGCTAATTGGATATGTTTTCATCCCTTGGCAGTCTTGCACTCTTTTGAAATTTATGTGATGTTTTATAGATACTGAAGCGGGAAGCTTTCGTGAGGATGTTCCTAAAACGTTTGATAATAGGTACTATTTATTATCTGTTTTTGCTTGTTTGTGACACACGCAATGGTTTATTGTTCATACTTCATACACATTCTAAAAACAATGTCATCTGTTGTTGGTAACAGCGACGCTATAATAGCTGCTGTCCCAAGTTACGAGGAGCCATACATTAAAGTTCCAAAAGTCTTGAACAAGGAATAACTCAACAAGGTTGGTAGTACATTTGCAAGCATTTTTTTATGCTATTGCTTTTCCATCTCGGGACTGGATCGGAAAACAGGCAAACCGAACCAGAACCAGAACCAGTACCAACTAGTCTGGTTATCGGTTCTAGTTTTTAATGATTTTTGGTTCTTGGTCAGGGGTATATTATACGACAGTTTTTCTAGGTTCGAATAATAATGCTTCAATTAGATAAGGCCGCTTATAGGCTTGAACGCCCCTCACTGCGTCGACTAACAACTAAATGTTGATTAAATGTTTCAAATAATAATGTGATTATTATTCGACTTTTCACACTTGTATTCATCAATTGACTTTTTTTTTTTTTACTAGGATGTAGCCTTTTCAATCTTTTCGAGTTTTGTCATTGGAATAACAGAAGTAGGTTATGAAGAAAACTACATAACCCAAATTTATGTAGCATCAACTTCTTAAGAGGGGAGGGTATACACCCCCCCCCCTCTCCTCCTCGGCTCTGCCTACACAACGGCTCTCCTCGGCCTCCCACCCCCGCTCGGCTTCTCTTTCTCACTCTACCTTTTCTCTCTCTGAATTAATGGGGTAAATGAGTATTGGGATAAAAAATTGAAAAATGTGGGTATTTTCAACTTAGGTTGGTGGAAAATGTGAAGAGAGAATATCTGATGTGACGCTGAGGTGTACAAAAAGATGAGAAGTAGGATAGGGGAGTATTCCCCTTACCCTAATGATGTAATGATAGTTACATTTTGCATACCTAAATGAAACCGCTTACGTGTAAAAGCCCAGTAGCCCAGTTGATCCCTACCAACAATCAAGAGACTTTTGTCAGGATTTGATACGAGACCTCTACTGTAGATTTCAAGTCCCAAGTCACTAGGCTAGGATGGTAACTCGTTACTCATCTACCAAGCTTGTTTGATGCTTTTGATAATGTTGGTTTATATGTGGGTTCCTTTGGTGATTGATGAGGGAAACTTGGGCATATCGTTTAACCATCATTTTGGTGTTGGACAAATTCTGTTGTTTTATTGCTTTAGAAAAACATCATTATTATTCTATCAATCGATATTTGTTTGATAGGTAAATCATCTAATCCAATTCATTCTTGGCAATGGAAACAAATCCATCATTAACAGCCATCCATTATTCGATAAAATATTAAAGTTAAAACATATGTTGTCTCAAATCTCAAAACAAATTTTTATTTACAAAAGTTTATTGATTTAAATAGTCACATATCATGAGTATATCAAAATAAGGAAAGATTTATATATTATATAAAATTTCGTATTCAATTTATTTATAATTCTGTCATCGATTAGTAAATTTCATAATCATCCTTTAAGTAATAAATAATTCTAGATACTCCAATTAAGTTTTTAACTTTAATATTTTATCAATCTTGTATCATCAAAATTCAAAAACAATTTACTAAATAAACAACCTTTTTTTGGACTATGCTTTTCAGTTACCATGGTAAGCAATCAAGCAGGCTTCATCATAATGATGATATCTTCATTAACATCAAAGTTGACGCCGTCAAATTTGTTAGACTTGTTAAATGCAAAAAGACTGCTTCTTATTAAACAAAATTAAATTAAAAGCTTAAGTAATAATATTTAAACTTGCATATTTGGTACTTATTAAACAAAATAGTAACAAAATTATATAAAAACCGTATCCGGGTTACCATCACGCCACAATGCCAAAATATATTTTTTATCTAAAATTTAAAATGTTTTACCTCTTAAAAAACCCTTTTATGTTACTTTGACTTCAAAAAAGTAGTATTTTGGTACAGGAGTGTAATCGTGCCGAGTCGAGCCGGGTATCACCAAACCGATCGAGCCTTAGTTTTGAAACTCGAGCTTGAATCGATAATCTACTTGATACTATCGAGTTCGATTCGACTCGGCTCGATTAAATTCGAAATAAAGAAAATCGAAATATAAATACAAAATATTCAATCTAAATTTTATCCCAACAACAAGTAAAAAGGATAAAAGTATAAGAATTTAATTTTATGTTTAAGATTATAAAGTTTGATTAATATAAAAGTGATAAAAATATAATAGTACAAATTGAATGGTAAAAATGTAGCTCGAGCTCGGGCTCGGCACGAATAAATGCTAGTCGACTCTGAGATTTCTACGAGTCAATCCCGAATAGCTCACTGCGCCTGCTTTATTAGATGAAAACCGTGTTAAATGAATCTTTAATCTTAAAAAAATAAAAAAATAGAAAAAACAAATAATTATTAAAGCGCGTCTTGAAGCTCGTTAGCCTTAACATCAAAGCGAACCCAAATTCCTTGCATCTTCTTCTTCTTCTTCCCTCCTCTCCAATCATTACAAAACCCTTTTCATCGTTAAGTTTCTCATTTAATTCCAGTTCTTCCTTCACTAGTTTCTTCCGCACTCATTTTATATTCAAAAACTTTGGAAAATCTCAGTTCATTCCCACGATAATCTCTCAAACGTCTTAATTTCCTGCTACAATCAATCATATTACTATTGCTTGCTATTTTTAGTTTATTGGTTTTGATCAAAGCAGTAGGTTTCAAGAGCGATCAAAGCGTTAACGATGTTTACGCGATTGTTTGGCAAACCCAAACAAGAAACTAACGCTGTAACGACGTTAGACAAATTAAACGAGGTACGCTATGAGATCGGTTTCGTGTTTGATTCCTGCATTCTGAGAGTCTGGATTAGTGGATGACTAATTTTTTATTGTTTGTAATCGAATTATCCATGAATTATTGTTTCCAGCTGTGTTTCAATGAGCTTGTATGAGTTGTTAATCGCCCATGAATAGTTTACTGAAGATATGTTTTTTTTTTTTTTTTTTTTTTTTTAATTTTGGGGGTTCATTCATTTAGCATTTGATTGGGTGGTCTGTGTACAATGCTTGTAATTCAGGTTCTTGTCTTTGCCTATAACCGGTTCCTTTCTTCATCAAGTAATTAGGATTAAGCATGTGCTACCTGCTCCTAAATGCCAACCTTTTTTCCTAAATGCAAACTTTAGTTCATCGAATAATTCAATAAACAATCATTTTTTATGTCGAGACTCTAGAGTTTTTATATTGAGGTCTGATGTTGAATGGGTTAAACTCTTTGATTATTTAAGCCAATGCAATGGTGGATACTGGATAGGCAAGTTACCTTCATTTAGGCCTATTAAGGCACTTGTAATTTCAAAAGGGATCTCTTCGAGATCAGCACAGCAATACAAGTAAATGTTACCTTGGATTATCGCCCTTCCCTGAGGAGGAGATAAACCTGTTTTGTTGTTCTTTTGTCTGTTTTTACTTATAATAAGATTTTGGTGCTTTGCATGTCTGGTATATGTTTTGATGAGACATCTTATCATTTGCAACACAATCATTTTTAATGATACAACAGTTGTCTAAAAACACGCAACGGTCCTTGAAATGCTAATCTTGCACCTTTTGACCTTTTTACCGATTTGTATAAGCTATGCAGACACTCGAAATGCTGGAGAAGAAAGAGAAGGTACTTATAAAGAAAGCTGCTGCAGAGGTTGAGAAGGCAAAGGAATTCACTAGAGCAAAAAATAAGAGAGGTGTAGATTGAAAATTCAACATTATCTTTCTGTTGTAAATTATTGCATGACAGTGGTACTTTTTGCTCCTTTCATCCTATAATGAGTTTGGGGTGTTTCATAGTAATTCCAAAACTTCTCTACTTGTGAACTTAAAATTCCTACTTGCGATTCATTTTTGCATATATATACCTGTTGATCCACGGGCTTGACTATTTGAAGGATTTAAAGTTGTCTTCATTCTTCAATGTATTTGCACCACACCCTGCTATAACTCACATGATGGAATTGGGAATAGAAGTTATCTTAATGAGACCCAACTTGTTAGGACTTCTATTTGGTGTTCTCCTAGGTTAAGTTTAACTATTTATATTTGTTCAGCGTCTCAATCATATTGATGATTTTGTTTCATTCTATTCTCATTGTGGTGATCATTCAGCGGCAATTCAATGTCTAAAGCGAAAGAGACTTTATGAACAGCAAATTGAACAACTTGGAAATTTTCAACTGCGTATTCATGATCAGGTGCCCTTTTGATGATGTCTTTATGACCTTTAAACTTTTCCATTTTGCTTTTATTTTCATGTATAATTATGCTAAATTAATCAACATGTGTCATTGGACACCAGATGATAATGTTAGAGGGTGCAAAAGCTACCACAGAGACGGTGGATGCTTTGAGAACTGGAGCTCAAGCAATGAAGGCCATGCAGAAGGCAGTGTAAGTTTCATACTTTTATAGTCAACATGTTTCAGTAATCTATTTTGTTCATTGTCAGCCAAAATTCAGCCATTAAGCAATAATTATTGCCTCATGGTGACTGATGTAATATACCAAAACCTAACATAGACAAATACTCAAATGTAAAGTTAAGGTTCTTTCACATAAATAGTCCACTTCCACTAATGTAGAGTAGAGGTTGGGAGACTTGGTTGTATGCTTGATGCTTTTGGTATACAATAGATGGTAATTGTTAATTATCCTTTAATCGGGTTGATTCCACTAAATGGGATACTGCATAATATTAATTTTAGCTGTGTTTGGTTGCCTTTAAAAAAATTATGTGTTTGGTAACACATATGGACATTATGCAATACAAATCTTCCAAATTACACCTACAATTGGACATTATATGTGTTTTAGGATTGTGACAAGGTGTTAGGTTGGCAAAAAGGTGTAGATATAGGAGTAGGATTTAGAGGGTGGGTGTGTGTGTGCTTAGCCTTTCAAAAAAGGGTCGTGACATAACTATGTTGAGCCCCTCTCTATATGGATTTAATGTAGTTTTCTGATACAGGAATATTGATGACGTGGATAAAACAATGGATGAAATAAATGAGCAAACTGAAAACATGAAACAAATCCAGGAAGCATTGTCCGCACCTATTGGTGCTGCAGCTGATTTTGATGAGGTACCGTCTCCCTTTTCTTCTAATTCCTCGTGGTTGAAGAGATGTTTGTTTGACTTGTGGGGTCAAGCATACTAATTTTTAACTTCACATTTAATGGGGATTCTTTTATTTTAATTTTTATATCCACATAATATTTAAAAAAACTGATCTTTTGTAACAAAACGTTCAGTAAAAACATTGACATTCATCGTCAAAAAGTATATACACATGAAACCATGCACGTGCAGAATGCAAAAGTCAGTCAATATATGCTTTTGAGAGGAAATCTTCATTCAATAAGTGAATATATGCAGGATGAATTGGAGGCTGAGCTTGAAGAATTAGAAGGAGCTGAATTGGAGGAACAACTTCTCCAGCCCGCCACAACTGCTCCTTCAGCCCCAGTGTATGTACCTGCAGGCAAACGGCCAGCTCCAAGCCACAATACAGCTGAGGAAGATGAACTTGCTGCATTGCAGGCAGAAATGGCATTATAAACTGGTCAGGTTTCTTGCTTGAGATTAGTGCAGTAATGTGTTTAGGAAGTAGTGGAAGCTTAACACACTGCATAAACCTCTATTGCATCCCTGTCCACCATTGGAAGCTTACCAAGTCACTTTGACAAATTTTGAATGTTAGAGGTTCTCTAAGTTTGTTTCAATTAATTTGTGCAGATAGTACTCTGTTTTATGTTCTTAAAGATATTGAGCTTGCCTTGTTCCTCGATTTTTGAAGTTCACACATAATATGTATGTTGTAAACTTGTATTGGCTGATAAGATTGTCTCTGCAGTTTCAAATTCTATGCTATGACTTGACCAGTAGACATATGAAATTGAAATTTGCTTTTCCTCTAGTTGTGTTGGTGTTACTTTTGTTTGAGCTACAGATTTCGGTATCCCAAAGCCAATTGCTGCAGCATGTGTAAATGATAACTAGTTTTCTGTGAATATGCATGCACCCACGGTGCACTTGACTCATTGACTTCACATGGTTACCAGTCAAATCCACCTGCATACAGATACAATGCCAGCACACATACTTCAAATGGTTTAGTTCACTTTTGTGGATCATAGCTCAACACCAACCAGAATAGCTTTAGATTGACCAAATGATTAATGATCTTGCAGACCAACGATGCATTTGGCAACAAGCTTTTAGGAGTTCCAGCTTTTGATTTTTACAAGCTCAAGCTCAAAAATTCTGTTTAATTGGTAAGAACTTAAACTTTTGATTAGAATTTAAAAGCTCTCAAAAGTTCTGTCACGATAAACTACTTAAAGTAGCTTTCAAAACGAGCAACAAATTTACTTTCTTACCCTCTAAATAATTATAAACTACAAATTTTAGTTAATATCTATGTCTTTTTAAGTCAGTTAATACTAAAAGTTACAGCTATTTTTACCATACACATTTATATAAACAAAAAGCTTCGGCATTTTTAAAAAGCTACGGTTGCATTTAGTTACTAAAAATTTCCAAAATTTCCATCTTATTTTTCAAAAAAAAATAAAAACTTATTCACTTAATAACAATTCCTTAAATTTTCATTTCACTTTTTAAAATATCACTTTTCATTCTCTTACTTTTTTATTATTTACCCTATATTTTTTTATAATACTCTCTTTTTCTCTTACTTTTCCGTCACCTATCATATTTTTTCATTTTATAATCAACCATCTTATTTTTCTTAAAACTAAAACTTAATCATCTAAACAAGTTTTCACTTTTTATAGAAACCTTTTTTTTTTTCCTGAAAACTATAAATTGAAAACTGAAATTGAAAAATGACTAGTTTTCATTAACTAAACGCAACCTAACATCTAAAAACTCCAGCTAATCATGTCAAACATACACTAAGCATATTCATGCACAATGATTCAACCATTTTCATGGCAATCCTACATGCAATGGTATGGCAGGAACATGTATGATTTAACCGAGAACATCCATCCCATATACTCAGATGATGAAACTCAGGGTAACCAATTTTTCACTTGGCTTATTACACAATGATATGTAAGCAGGATGACGAGAAGTGTTGCAGGGAAAACATATGCATTTTTAGTAATAGACTTCTAGCATCCTTCCCCTTAATATGGCTTCAGCTTTCCTCACTTGCTTCACTGGCCCAATTACAAATACCTGCATAACATCGTAGCAATGTTATTAGCCTCTGCATCACCAGATCCGAGATTAGAAAACCGAGTTTGAGAAAGCAAAACGCTATCTTAACATTACGTTAATTTGGGGTGCGTTTGTTTATCTCCAATGGATTGTAAAATTCAAAAAACTCAGCAACCAATGATATGGGTCTAACCGTCGTGTTACTTGCTTTTTAAGAATATGCTTATCTCCAATGGATTGTAAAATTCAAAAACTCAGCAAATAACGATATGGGTCAAACCGTCGCGTGACTTGCTTTTAACAATATTCTTCAATCATTTTTGAAAAAAAATTTGCTGGCAACATAAAACTGTTACAGCGATATGTTTTGACCCATACTAGAAAAGCACTTTCTGATATATTCCCAACTCCTCCAATCCGTCCATTTTGCAGCTTCTAGTTATTTTCATGGTTAAAACGAATTACAGAGGCAGAAGAAGCAAGAAAAGTCAAACATACTAACAAATTTCTATACAGGTATCCAACACAACTTTTCAACGCATTATGATGTTGATAAAATGAGCATCGACTAACCTTGTCTGGTGGCCCCTTGGCGCCTCCAATGAATATTTCAGCACTGAAAGTACAACAAATCATTGATGAAGAAAAAATTTAAAAATTAAATAGATACGACGAGAAAAGCAAGAATAAAAAAACTTACTTGCACGACTCCTTAATAGCCAAAATAGAAGCTCCTCTTTTTCCAATAACAAGGCCCATCTTCCCTGGAGGAACCTCAACAACCGATAGTATTTCTTCCTCGGGAGCATTTTCATCTTTCGCAAGGTTATCTGCATATAATACTCATCACCAATTCAATAGGGAAAAACCGATTCGCGAGATGTTAGGATTGGGGCATAAAGAGGATGCTCCTCAAGTGTTACGCATATTTACTTCCAAGGACTTGGAGTAAAATAAACGATAGTGATTCGGGAGCATTATGAACCAATAACCACTTGGTATTTTTACACCCACGAACATAAAACATTATTCCCAAATTTTAACTACTCAGCAAGAGATAGAAAGTAAAAACAAAAACAAAAATGAACTATTTCAACGTAACTTTTTCCAAATAATTATTGCCCATTCAGGAACAAAATTCATAATACAAAAATGATTGAAACTAAAAGGAGCAAACCTGGAATTGGAGGGAGAGGAGGCCAATCCGCATAATCGTTATCAGTAAGACAGAAACAGCGACAATAAAGAGCACCGCGAACAGCAAGATGCCACAAGGATCTTTGGTTCATCTTTACTACCATCTTGTTATATATATACAGAAGAAAACGGACATCATCTGTCGCTGCACGGACCATCAGTTCAGATAATGGTCTATATTTCCAGAAGTTGGGATCCTGGTAAATTTTCACATAGCAGAGCTTTAGATTACTACAATAATGATACATTTTACAGAGGCCTAGATGGAAACAAAGAGGAAGCATCATACAGGACAATGACATTGCATTTATAGACACTGATGCTTGTGCAGGAGGCAATAATATATTTATCCTGCTATCTTATACTTTTCAATAGTTCTCATTTCAAAGGATCAAGTAGCATAATCACGGTCTTATGAGTCAAGTACGACATCTACTTTCTAGTTTAAGCTCAACAATAAGATATTAAGACTTGAGGCTTCATTTGGCTTGCAGAATGGAATTTGAAGGAATTGGAATTTACTTATAGCATGTTTGGAAATTTGGATTACAAAAAGAATGAATAAAAATTTGTTTAAATTCCATCAAAATCTATGGTTGAAGGAATTTAGTACTCCTACCTATTTGTAAATGAAAAAAGATTCATAACATTTCACAACCAATACCCTTAGCAAACCTTAAAAACTATTTCATACCTCAACCAATCAACCTACTATATACTATAACTTGATTCCAATTCCTTCTAATTCTATTTCGTGAGCCAAACGAGGCCTGAATCTGGTATAGACTAAAGTAATAACAACAATAAACATGTGTACAAACCTGCCTGAGAAGAACTCTAACTTCTTCCTTCTCAAGATATGATATACCTGCATTCAAGACCTCAAGGTGAGAAGCTGTACTTGTTAATAAAGTAGAACAATTTATGCCACATGCCAATCCCTCATTTTTTTTTCATCTTCATTTTCCCTCCTAATTTTCCTAAAATAACTAATCTTTTCCACTTCATCCAATTACTTATATTAAATAAGACTTTCTTTCTTAAAGCATTAATTATTGAGGATAAAAGATTAATTCAAAGGAAAAAGTTTTTTAAATTTTCATTTTAAAAAATATATTAAAAACATTCAATATATTTTGATTTTATTCATTTGAATTGAAGCTATTTTAAAGTTCACATATTCTTATTGCATTAAAAACTATAAATTCAATTTCAAAATATTACTATACTTTATATATGCATATATATTACAAAATAAAAAAAAAAACCATTGACAAGATAATATTTTAATGCATCAATCATTTATTTTAGCATCCATTATCCTAGAATAAAAATCATCTATTCAAATAGTTCATAAAATTATTTAATAGATTAAATTAAAATTTATAATTAATACTTATTAAATTGAAATTTAGTTACAAATAAATAAGTAACCATTTTTCAAGTCTTACTTTTCATTAATTGTTATTATGTTCTAGATAAAAAAAATATTAACAATTTCAAATTTTTTTATCATTATATAATTTTCTAACATTATAATTTATTAACATATTATTTTGAAATAGATATAAAATAATTTGTAAATAGATTTGAATATATACTTTTATTTGTATAAGTTATAACTATCAAATATGTGCTATTTAATCTAAAAGAATATTTACGAAAATTATTATAAGCTTGTATTATATAATTATAAAATCTAAATTTAAATGTGTATGCAATACCATTTTTTTTGTATAATTCATATATTATAAATTTATAATTATTGAAAATATATCTTAATATATTGTTACTATACAAATATTTTTATTCAATCAATCCATGTAATATATGGGTTAAAGACTAGTATAAGAATTATAACAGGTATAAAACCCTCCACGAAAAAAACCTTAAAGATGTAAATCAAAAACTACAGACTTGGTAGTTGATGGATCATGCTGTACACCTGTGAATACACCCAGAATTTTACGTTCTTTTATTTTTGCCGATTTATGCTTATTGCTGACTGTGTAGTTATTTTTCTCTTCCCTTTCCATTTTCGTTTTTAAGGCCCGGTTATCTAATCCCAAGCCAGGTCTTAGCATCCAGACGATAAATTTAGGATTTTAAGACAACTGACACACCAATGTATCTAGAGAGACTCAAACTCGCAACCTTACCACTGGACCAAAGCAAATTACATGCAGGGCTTGTAAAAGTAAAACTGTCTGTGTGATATAATGAATGTACAAGGAGGACAAATTTATCATTAATAATCTTCAGCAACCACTAATAGTGATTTACTAAAGAACTTTGAACCCACAATGAGACCAACTACAGTAAATTGAAGAAAGAAGAGGCAAAGCAAATTCTAAGTACCGCAGTAACGTGGATCAGCTAGGAGACCAACAAATGATATGTAGTCATCTGGCACTTTTGTCCCACCTTCTTGCTCCTCAATCAAACTGTAAGCAATCTGTGTAACAGATAAAATGGTCAGTACAAGCAGCTGGATGATACTTTATTAAATTAGAATTTCCCGTAACTTTATTTGACGGAGTTACTCACTTGACAAACCATTAATACAACAATGACCAATTCATTAGAAATAAATGACAATAAATATTTGGAAAAAAAAAAGAAGCATTGAAGATACCCATAACCTGATACAGAGATACTCACCTGGGTATCAAAAACGTTGTGCAACTTGATGTTGAACTGGAAATACAATGCCTTCAAAATAGAAGCAAGCAAAGAATATCACACAAACACATTTGTTTAAAGAGTTCAAATGGGCAGAAGCCGATTAAATTAACTAGAGACCTCACTATCCCGTTTGCAATCATGAATTACTTTAGTGATGTTACTAGATTCAAGCGCAGGCTTACAGGCTTCCACAAGTGTCTTTCCACCCTCAATTGCATCTACCAAATATATAGCATCTGGAAAGGCTAGCTACAAAGAGCAAAACCAAAAAAAAAAGCATATAACTAGGAATTTATATGTTAATAATGAATGGGTGTGTGAAGTAATGAAATTGATCAAAGTCAATTGCTAATTGTTGACGTTAATCGGATGTTCTAAATCATCCATGGGGTTAAGAACATGACTGTCTTTCTTATACTTTATTTACTCAACTATGATTTCATTGGTCGAAGACTTGATACAACGGTTGATGGCATTATTTCTCAAGACATATAAAGCTCCATATTTTATTCAGAGTTCAGACAAATAAAGCTCCATATTTTATTCAGTTGCTCTGCTCTTTAAGTGAGAGTTGAAAGGTTCAGGTTTTCAACAGCTTGTAGGCAAGACTAGAAAAATAATACAGTGGCAGAAGAAGCATCTTCTAGCACAGGCAGGCAAAATTATCCTTACTGGTTGTATTCCTTATAATCACATTCCTTCCAGGAGCTTTGCATGCTCTTGTCTCATATAACTTCACACCATCCCCTCAATCATGTCCAACCATTGTAAGAGAGTTTATTTTACCTGCATGATACACAGAGTTCCATTGCGACAAAGGTCAACACCCTCACAGTCAAAACCAATCACCAATTTCTTATCAGGAGACGGTTCCAAGAATTCAGGTGGAAGTTGGCTTGCATTAGTAACAATGTGGATAGGAACCACTTCCCCGCCTGAAAAGTAACTTATCATTAATATATAACCGATCTCTATGGGAAAACTGTGTTGTATATACAAAATTCATATCAGCTACACAACTGAAAGGTACTAATTTGTATGCAAGAGGATGAGTATTAGTTATTACCGATGCCAAGACTTAGGATACTTCACAACTAACTGAGGGGGTGTTTGGAAATGTGTTTTCAAAGTGATTATTATGTCTTGGATACTCATAATCAATCAATTGAAGTTAGGGACGCAATTTTATGTTTATCTAAATGATTGGTTTTCTTACTGAAACTCTAGTTCTTGCAAAGCATTGTTAAATCAATCAGTTTAGACGCACATCTATGCACGATTGCACATGCTGAATCGTCTGAAGAAATAACATCTAAAAGAAAAGTTGATAACTACATTACACAAGAACTAAGGCAGATTGAACATTTTTGTATCAAGTCTTCAACAAAATCCATATCAAATTGCACCCCCTCCCCCTCTTAAAACTTCAACAATTAATTTTAAGAATGGTTATTTGACTATCAGTCAATTGCATTATAAGAAACCCTAATCACGCTGAGCATAATTGATACAATCAACAATCTACAATGATCAACAATGGGGAAATAACTAACTGTAGCAAAGTAAAGAAAAACATTGCAATTTCAATATCAATCGATTATTACCATGTATGGAAGAACTTATTTCAAAAGTACTGATTTGACTAGCAGTCAAAATCTTAAAAAACCCCTAAAATTATGCTAAGCAAGAAGAGAACAATCAATAACTTCTAACGATCAAAAAAGTAAAATAGCTGATTCTTTACCAAATCAAGAAACTGTCGCAAATTGAATAAGAATAAGGCGGCACGAGTATGCATTTGGGAACAACTAGGTTTATAGGAGATAATAGTCGCTAGTCTTGTACAAATAAAGGGCAACCAAGTTGAAACTTTATAAACCCTAAATCAATGACCATTCAAACACACAATAACACAAGAAATTACAGAAAACCCTGAACGCATGGGTAAGTAGAAAATTAAGAAACGCATGGTTTAACAGAGGGATAGAGAGATGCCTGGGTCAGAAGGAACGGAGACATTGGTCAGATGATTAAGAGACGAGGCCATGGCGATGATCGAACCATCCAAGCGATCAAGTAAAACAACCCTCCGATCTTTACTACCGATAGATATACGGCACTGCCACTATTATTTTTCCGATTGGATTTCGACATGCATCGCAAGGTTGTACCGTACAGTTTATTGTCATTTGAAAAAAATTTCCGTTTGCCCCCTATTCTTTCATCACTAATTCACAAAGGCACTCATCCGAAATCTATACATTCAACCGGCCCAAAATTTATCTTTCTGACCACGTCGTCATGACATCAAATTTTTTCTTTCGACAACCAACATCTTTCTATCCAATAACCAAATGTATACTCATCTTTATATCACAAATAAACATTAACCCATAAATTTCAAAAAGAGACAGATTGATGAAATAGAGAAGAGGTAAGCTGACGTGAGATGGAATGAGATGGGTGGGGTGGGGTTGGGTGGGGGTGCCAATTAAGGGTGAACACGGGGAGATAGTATGCATGGTGGGGTTATGGCTAACGTGGATCCCTTTCTGGCTTCCTGCCCATTAGGACGGGTATACCCATTCTTTTTACGAACTCATAATACAAACATAGATGTGTACATACTAAAGTTAGACCTAAGTGTGTAACTAACTAATTTGAGTAATTCATGAAATTTGAGATCTACATTGGAAATATTCATTATCAACTGATGTATGTTGTTGATTAAGTTTGAACTCGAGTCCAAGTATTAAACTACTCGGCCTCAATCAAGCCTCCATTAATTTACAGTTTTTACCATAAGTTATTGTGATGAGTAGTTCGCTGAGTAAAGTCAACCATTGTCGAGAAATTTAAGTTGGTCGGAGGTTTTTTCTGACAACAAAAATGGTTGTAGGTTTTAATCACGAAAATGATATAGTTTAGGGTTTTTTGCGTTAAAATCCCTTTTAGATTTTTGTTTGATAAATTATCAAGTCGGATCAAGCTCGAGTGTATTGATCGAATTCGAGCTCGAGCGTGAAATTTAAGCTCGAATCCTTGACATTACCCGATTCAATGACACCCAGGGTTCCACCATGTACAAGAAACATATATTTACCAATGGTATTTTGTAGCAAAAAATAATCTTTATTTATGTACATTATAATTAAATAAGGAAAAATAACAACAATCAAATGTTGCTTTTGAGTTTTGACTAAAAAGGATTGAAAAACAAACTTATATTTTACCATTTAAATCACAAAAAGTAACAACTTCTTGTTAAACAAGTCATTAAGCTTTTATTCGTAACTTGTTATATATGACCAAAGTGTTATGTTGTGTGCAATAACAATGTTTACTTGCAAAATTTCAGTTTAACGAGTTACTTTTGAAAAAAATAACCATAAAGTTTTTTAAATTTATCAATTATCTCACTTATGCTTTTATTATTTAAATATCTGAACATATTAAAGAATAAACTTTATTAACACCTTTGTATATTGTAACTAGAAATACGAAATTAAAAAAGCAAGTTTACGCGGAAGATAAGAAAATACCTTCATATATTTTAATGTAAAATGATAAAATATAAAATACATTTGATGGAATGAAATGCAATCATACAATGTTTACAAGTCTTTTTATTACGTGACAAGAGTCATGATTTTCAATGATAAGAAGTAGGAAAAAGAGTTTAGTACAAATTTCGTTTCTACCATTTCCTTACCAACATAGGAAGATAAAAAAAATAGAAATATATTAAAGTTTTATAGTATTTTCTTTATCTTTAATGTTATGTGTAACTCTTAGTGGTTAAAATAGCTTATAAATTTTATTTCACGGTAA
Source organism: Centrapalus pauciflorus (assembly GCA_020465985.1). Taxonomy (NCBI): domain Eukaryota; kingdom Viridiplantae; phylum Streptophyta; class Magnoliopsida; order Asterales; family Asteraceae; genus Centrapalus; species Centrapalus pauciflorus. The sequence goes on from JAANYP010001261.1 coordinate 307,951, forward strand.
AAAATGCTTCCTTAGTTACAATGTAAATGGTGCCCAAACCGGCCTACAAATCTATTAATGAACAAATAGGCCAAAATACAAAAAGTTTGGTTCCGTCCAAACTGTATATATCCTTAGGTTACGTTTGGTATAGAGAATCGTAGAGAAAAAAATTAATTATAAAATCAATGGTTTTTTATACTATCAAATTTGAAATGCAATAACCATACGGTGGTTGTATTTCTCTTTCTCTAATTTTAGTTTATACTTAATTTTCCAAGATTGCTAGAGAAATGAAAGAATAGAATTTTAACCTATACATTAATCTAGCTTGAGAATTCATAAAGAATTTATATATGTAATTCAAGTATCCTAACTTATAATTTGTCTTCATTTCATTTCTTTTCGATTCTCTCTACCAAACGCAACTTTATTTATTGTGTACTTGAACATAAAAACATTAATAATAAAAATTTAATACAAGCATAGTTAGAAAAATATATTAAGTCTCTTGCCAACCAGATTGCTTTATATATGTTATAGTACTTTCTCCTCGATCAATGCTGCTAAATTACCTTGACAAGCAACATTTGTTTTCGTTTCTTTTTAGTAGTTTCCACATGATGTATTCTTTTGTTTTGAAGGCGTATTAATAAATAATACATTTATTGGTCATTAAGAAAACGTATTCACATGGTACAACTCGAATATATACGGATTGAATACCGTAAACAAAGAACAAAAAACCTATTTAATCGGTCTTTGGATGCCCTCAATTGAAAAATGGACTCTGCTCTCGAATTGAAGCAATCCTTTTTTTTCCCCTCTAAAATTACTCGGTAAAATAGAAATCATACCGAAAGTATGATCAACCTGCCTTCCTTTCATTGAATGTAAAGTTATGTTTGTTATTCATAGATTGGTCGAACTAAGGCAAAATACTTGGCCTTTCATCGTTTGAAGGTGTATATAACTATATATACATAGTTTACGGTGTAAATCTATGTTGATTTGAATGAAAAAAACATGTAAATGAAATTCCATTTTATAGAACTAGTATTTTAAGCGACTTTTGTAGATTATATAACGCTGATGTGGCTGTGCAAATTTCTTATAAGCAAGTTGTTAGTTTGTTGCTTATCCTTCTAGTTAGATAGTCGTCTTTCTTTGCCTATATAGTAACTTTTCCCGTTGTATCAAATAAGATCTTAGATTTTTGATATGGGCTATGTTTGGTACGGAGCTTTTGAGAGCTTTCAGGAGCTTTTATTTTTAATAAGCTCTACTAAAAAATAAAAGCTTTGTTTGAAAGAAAACATAGAGCTTTCATATTCTAAAAAATAAGCTCTTTTATAAAAAGCTAGTAGAAGTAGCTTTTGGAAAGCTCTAGAGCTTTTAGTCATACATATTTACTTTTTTACCCTACTATTAATTATAAACTACCACCTTTAATTAATATTGATGTCCTTTTACGTAATTTAATACTAAAAATTATAGCTACAGCTACTTTTACGAAACACATTTATAAAACTAAAAGCTCCAGCTCTTTTAAAATGCTTCAGCTACTAAAAGCTCTACCTCTTTTAAAACCACAAAGCTACAGCTAGTTTTGCCAAACATACCTATGGTATGTATGTATAATAGACTAAATAGTATGAATTAAGTTGGGGATTAAAACTAGTAGTTCCCAAGAAATAAAATATATAAATCTAGATCTTGGATCCAATGCATTAGTGTATCCCTAGGGTTTATGTGCATGGATTCTCGACCCACACTCTAACCCATGAAGGTTCAACTAATTTTCTAAGTCCAATACTACTCCGTCACAATGAGCGAGTTTAAAAAATCAGTTATATCAATAAACCATAATTAGTATTTTATCTGCGTTATTGGGTTGTTCTATTTAAAAATTTTATAGTTTTTGTAGTTCTTTATAATAATACTAGTTTATTCACTCGGGTGTTACACATATATTTCCAATACATGATTATTTATATAAAATATATACAATTTAATAGTTTAAAACATAAAAATATAAATTTTTATTAAAAAAAATACGAGAATAGTATTATAAAATGACATATTAATTTTTGAAACTGATATAACTGATAATTAGTAATATAATTATCAAATTAATGTGTTTAAAATTAACTATTTAATTAAAAAAAAAGGTTTAAATCTCTAACACGATCCTACCTATATAAAGTTACTATATTGTAATATTTACTTTTTTGTGATATAATTGAATAATGAAGTATTATATTTAGTTTGAAACGTTATAAAACTGAAAAAAAAACAACAATATTTTTTGAAACATTTTAATGATATACTAGCTTATGGTATTTAAATAAAAGATAAAACAATATATTTGATGATATTAAGATTAAAGTTCTTTAAGTACACGTTAAAATTAGCTAACCAAATCCAAATAGCCTAATTTCAATTCCTTTTTTGTTTTTACTTTTCATTCCATAGGAGGGATATTTTTTCGAATTAATTTCAATACATCCTAATTTAAAGCTTTTACCCCATCATCATGTGAAGCAAAACAAATATGCGCAATGACTAGCACCAACCGTTTGATAGTCTCTTTGGATGATTTTATTGGAGTGACTTTCACCAACCGTTTTGCTAAGCAATTTAACTAGCACCTTATATGCATGTCCTAGCAAACTAATCAGTCTCAAATTATTGATGAATAACGGATCAGCCTTCTTCGAAGCCAAAACAATAAATGAGGTGTTACATCCCTTCTTAATACTCTCACTCTCCTCAAAGGGTTTGACGAATCTAAACATGTCATTTTTAATGAGATCCTGAACTCTTTTAACAAAACAAATATTAAATGCATCCGGCCCTGGGGCTTTAGATCCACCACAGTCCCAAACTGCCTCCTTTACTTCATCCATTGAATTTTCCGCTTCTAAAATCTCTGTCCTTCCTGGATAATTTACAAATAATTGAAATGGCAAACTATTAATATCTACTTCAGAGAATCGTTTTCAAAATGATTTAGAACCATTTTGTGAATTTGATCCCTGTCCTTAACCGAATTTCCATATGAACAAAGCCCTCTTCGATTTTACTTGTTAAAGTTCTTTTTCACAGTGACTTGAAAATTTTGGTGTTTTGATCCCCCTCTACTGCCCATTTAACCAGTCTTTCGCCTTAAAACTTTTCTTTCTTTTTCACATTGATTTGTTTGTTTTTTTTTGCAATAAACTCTTTTAGAATACTTAAATCTTTATGTGGAAAGATATTTTGTTCTAACTGCAGACATGAAAAAGACTTCAGACATTTAATCTCTTAAAAAACAAACAACAACTAATTGCCATCATCTTCCTCTCTTTTATATATATCTCCAAGAGTGATATCTCCTCCTCCTGCCTTATCATCCCACTTAGCTAGAAATTTCTCATTCTTTTTACAGCACATTGCATTTTTCTTTGTATCATTTTTTGATTTTCTAGCTCTTTGAGCTTATCTTTCAACACAATATCAACCGAATTAACCCCTTACGTCCAACCATCTTCAAAGATTTGATATCCTCCAGCCAATGATCAAACACTTTAAGACTCAAATTAATGTTCGATCAGTTCCAATAAAAGTATTGGAGGGTGATCCGACAAAACTCGATACTTAGTAAGATATGTATTTATGCAATTATGCCTGGCGACCACCAACGTAGTCGATCAAAATAAAATATGTACAAACGAATTAACTTAATTAACAGGGTTAGTCAATGTATAATAAATTTTGATAATTGTTAACGTAATGATAGATAGATCATTTAATTTAGTAGCAAATTAAGAGCATTTGTAGCTAGCGCGTGACTTATGATGAAAGGTTATTTGTGCTTAATTAAGGAATGTTTAATTTAAAAATGGAGTCAAGTATACGTTATATTATATAAACTCTTGCCAACTTACCATATCGCATTCGCATGTGACCTACGGAAGAATTCCTTTCGAACATATTTTTATTTTGAGTTTTTTTTTATAAAAAAAATAGTATTAAAATTCTATATGTTTATTCAATTTTCTCAAGAATTGACTACGGGAATTGATGAAGAATTAAGGGTGCGTTTAGACGTTTAGTTACCAAAAATTTCTAAAATTTTCATCTCATTTTTCAAAAAACTTAACAACAATTTCATAAATTCTCATTTCACTTTTTAAAATACCACTTTTCATATTTTCTCTCTTACTTTTCTATACCAACCCTATATTTATTTATAATACTTTCTTTCTATCTTTTACTTTTCTATCACCTATCCTATTTTTCTTATTTTATAATCACTCATCTTATTTTTCTTAAAGATAAACTTCATCATTTTAACAAGCTTTCACTTTTCATAGAAACCCTTGTTTTTTTTTCTTCTAAAAACTATAACTTGAAAACGGAAATTGAAAAATGATAGTTCTCGTTAACTAAACGCAACATAAATATCATGTGTTATAACTCTATAAATTATCAAATATTCATTTAATATTAACTTCATTTTTGGTTCTCTAAAAAAGAAATTCATTGGTAATTATCTTTTTTCCACCCTAAGTTGCAACTTGCCTGAATTTATTTTATTTAATTAGTAAATGTAACTCAAATCCCGTAAAAAGAAAATAATTGCATTCACATCCATGTTTAACTTCATTATTACGTATATATTATTGTAAACTTTTTTTATTACGTTTATATATTTTAAATCTATTTAAATTCTTGTATATGTGCAAATATATTATTAACTCGGTTAAAATTTAAAAATATTATCTTATTAATTTTCTCATGTATTAAATCTCTAAGGTATCTCTCTTAAGCCCAAACAAAAAAGAACTCATCGGTCTCCTAAAATCCAAGCAAAAAAAAATTCTAAAGATTCTTTTTTTAAATGATAATTATCAATACACCGATCTTCTAATTGAAATGTCTCCACTCTAAAGTGCTATTATGGAGGAAATAGATTTAGATGATTTTTCATGGAAATCTGATCGATAAAAATTTATTTTGTCTTATCTCCTAATCAAAAAGATAAAATTAGATGTACATATTTCATTAAGTTTTTGTAAAATACATTGAGCCGACGATCAACCTGACTACATTGGAAAATGAAAAAGTCAAACATTTAACACCTTAAAATTGTGTCCACTTGAAAAATAAATTATAGATCCGTCAATGATTATAAACCACAACTTTTGATTAATACCAGTATCCTTTAATATCATTTAATCCTAAAAGCTAACTATTTTTACCAAATAAATTTATAAAATCTAAATTTCAAAAAACTTTAACTCACAAAAGTTCCAGTTATTAAAAGTTACGGCTCATAACTTCATCTCGAATGTGTCTTGTGCCAAACATATATACCCTAATATTACCCATGATAAATACCGTTGTAACAATTTATTTTCTACAATTAATGATTTTTATAATTTAATGCTCAAAATGTATTAAAATTTTATAAACTCTATTAAAATCATTCTCTTTATAGAAAAATAAATCAGACAAATTTTAGAAAGTTTCACACTACAAAAACAATAAGATAATAACCAATTCGAATTTCGAAGTGAATCCCAATGTTGATAAATAAAATAAAAATTTGAAGGTTTTAAGAAATTCCAACTTGCTATAAATTAATTTAAAAATATTTTCCAATTGGGTATTGCCAGTAAACCCACGTGGAAGACCATATTTGTAGCCTATATATATACAGTACCGGCCTCCAAGTTTACAATAACCTATTCATCATATACATATACAATTGTGGTGACCATTTGTCATTGAGGAGATGAAGAGACAAATGTGTGTCTTTCTCTCCTTTGTGGTTCTCTTTGTTGTCAGCGGTGTTAAACTGGCGGCAGGTGAATTGCCGCCAGATGACACACCGCTTATCCGTCATTACTATAAAGTTCACAATACATGTGCCAATGTCGAGCCTTTTGTTCGACATCAAATGAAGCTTTTGTGGGACAAGGACAAGACCGTAACCCCAAAGCTTATTAAGCTACTATATGCTGATTGCATGGTCAATGTACGTTCCGGATGCTTTTTCTTAAATTTGTAGTCATAAAACTATAACATTGGATCATTTTACAAAATAATACAACGTAATGTAATGTGCAAAACTACAGGGTTGCGATGCGTCAATTCTGTTGGATGGGCCGAACACGGAAAAATCATCGCCGAAGAATCGAGGGCTAGCAGCATTTGTTGTGATTGACATGGTTAAGAAAGTTATCGAAGCTAGGTGCCCTGGAGCAGTCTCATGTGCAGATATTCTCAACCTTGCAGTTAGAGATGCAGTTTACTTCGTAAGATCTCATAAACTTACATGTTTGTGTTGTGATTTAGTAGAAACATTTTAAGTGTACGTACGTGACACTAATTTTTACCTGTTTTCGATGTGAAATTTACAGTCGGGTGGACCATCATACCCAGTTTTATTGGGAAGAAGAGATGGAATGAAATCAGACGCTTCTTGGGTGGACTTACCCTCACCATCCATCACGTGGGAATCGGCTCTCGCCTACTTCACATCTAAAGGTTTAAATGTGCAAGACATGGGTACTCTCTTAGGTATGCTTGACAGATGAAGGGACACTTTTAACTTGTGAAAATTGAAATATATACATACATATTGGTGACCATTTGACAGTAGTTTCGCAATCTTATGTCTTTTTATCTGTGTTCGGGTGATTTTAGGAGGACATACCATGGGCAGGACTCACTGCAGCAACATCCTAGACCGTCTGTACAACTTCAATAACACCAGGAAACCGGACCCATCCATGGAACCAGCAACCTTAACTTACTTGCAGAAGCAATGTCCCGAGAAGGTGAGGTTGGGACAGCCAAACCCACTCATAAATCTGAACCCGGATAACCCGACACACAAGTTCACCAACTCCTACTACAAAAGAGTTCTGGCACATAAATCCGTTCTAGGAGTCGACCAACAGCTGCTCTATGGTGGTGACACCTATGATCTCACTGATGAATATGCTAAAGGCCTTGAAGACTTCAGAGGCGAATTCGCTTACTCGATAACCAGGATGGGAGGGCTCAAGGTTCTCACAGGAACAAAAGGAGAGATACGAAGAAATTGCCACGTCATTAACAAGTAGCGATTTACTTCACAAAGTCAACAACGACAGACACGTACTATATATATTTATACCTATACATATACTTGTATATGAGATAAAAGTGAGATCAATATGATCATTTTGTATCATTCATAAGTAAACCAATGTTGTTGTATGAAGTTTGCATTGAATCGTTTGATTAATATAAATATTACTATATATTTTCAAACATATAAAGAACATCAAGGTACGTCTGGAAGTAATGATTCCATTTTAGAGTTCAATGGAAATTTCAGCAGAGAAAATGGAAGAGCAAAGACAGATATCTCCAAAATAAGATGTACTCAGGTTCAATCAAAGATCCAAAGGGGATATATACCCTATGCCCATCAACTCTACAAATGGCCATGGGCCATTGCAAAACTAAGTTTGATTATCGATCATACCAATCCAAATGAAGACAACCATCTTTAAAACTTTATGAAATTTTCAATAGCATATGTAAATAGTTCATGATCCCACAAGTTGATATATAAAAAAGAAAAAGAAAGGAAAATGTAACAACAATAAGTTCAAGAACAGATCCAACAAATTAATTAGTCCATATCCGACCGACGCTAATAATCCTGGAAAGTTGCATGAATCTAATGAGGACAAGCTTCACGTACGATTGCACGATCTCTTGCGGCGGCCCTGTAAAATTCATAATACTTGTTAAAGGTTTATTCTTACAAGCGGGAGCTACCAGGCTTTGTATCCAAATAATATGCTTTAAAAAGGGTATGCTTACAAAAAGAATTAATGCACAGAATGGATAAAATGAAGAAAAGGAATTCATGAAAACCATTTATGTTAACCCGATCAGTCTCAGATGTCGAATTTGATTGATTTGGTATATTACTTAATATTTAACAGGTCCAATGTGGGTAAAACTGAATTTTAGCTAAAATGGATACATTTGAATTGAAATGGGTTCAAAAGTTGACTAAAGTGCATAAACCTCCTAAAGCAGTTTATTCTACAGAATCAGTCGATGATTTTGCAGACTTCTTTGTCATTGTCGATGCAATTTGTTATGTGGAGATACAAAAGACAGGGTGGAGGAGTCTGACATTAAGCAAGTTAAAAAGCAACAACTTTAAAATTTTGGAGTACAAACTATGAATATGAAGATCGAGTCAGATACGGAATCAGAAACTTACAACTGCTTGTGATGCCAGAGGTAGTGTGCCGTCGTTGGTAACATCTCGGAATGTGGAGATAATCTCAGACACATCCTTTTCAAATGCCTCAATAAATTTTTCGTATTTATTCCCATTAACAAAACCAGCACAATCATGATTCAAAAGTTCTAGATACTCGTGAATGTAGCGTTGTTGAATCTCCTTGCTGACTTCCTTCGGCAAGTCCTTTAACAATTCGTTGATCAAATGATCCTTATGTACGATAGACATACAATGTGAATCTTCTTCCTCCATCAGATCCTGCAACTCTCTCACACAGGCCGTGATCCGTGACAAAAGTCCAGGCAGTACCTCGGTCTTGATATGTGCCTTTGCTTGATCAGTCAGCATCATTCTTTGACGAGTGGACAACTGCAGCTGTATTTTAAGCTTCTTGAGGGTGGCTATGGCCTTTTCTTTTGACTGTCTTTTCTCAGCAAAAAAAAGCTTTCCCTGCTCTACTGCTGGTTGTATTTCAGTTACAAGAGCATCCGCCTCCATGGCCATCCTGGCCTGCTTCCTCCTTTCCCTGGCCTGTTTTTGCCGCATTGCTCTCGTAAGTGGTCTCTACAATATTTAAAAGAATGTCACTCACACTCTATCCAAGATTTATCGTCATCATTCCTCACAAGACCACCTCAAATTAAATACCCTTCAAGAGGCACTACTATAAAATGTATAACATATAGAAGCAAAAAAAGGCACCAGTAATGGTAGTGGCAAGGGTGACTAGACCAATTTGGCACTTTGGCTTATACTTCCCGTGTGAATATATATTGAAAGGATGTATTTGTTTGGTGGGTTTTTAAGGTATGAAATTAGTTTAGGTTTCATAGATGTTTGTTTAAGAAATGATTACAAAAAATCAAACTCATTACTCATCGACATGAGTTTTCTCACTCCTCTTATTCTTTCTCCTATTTCTTTCAAACCTATACCCATACCCATTTCTAAACCCAATAACGAACCAAACGCACCAAAAAAACATGAGATTCCGTATCAAGTATGTTAATTAAGGGTGTCAACGGTTTTGCAGTTAATTAATAACAGGCTGTTGTGCCCTCCCCCCCCCCCACACACACAAATATAGTGTGAGGTTCACGTAAAACCATAACTATTTAAAAACTCCCGACAAAACAAATTTTTTGCATCTTTAGTTATAAATTTTGTATTTTTCATTTTTGCACCATGGTAATAAATTTTCAATCAAATGATGCGATAAATAATTTTGCATCATGGTAATAATTTTTGAGTACATGAAGCAATATTTTAACTAAGATTCAAACATTTTGTTTTGTGACATGGGTTTATACAGTTTTATGAAAATTTTAGTTTTTACATGATCAGTTGATCACCAATATATATGTTTGTGTGCGTGTCTCCACTCATAAGCTCCTTTTGAACTTACCAGCTACCAACTCCAAGTTCCTCACCAATTTTTCTCTCAGCTTATTTTCCATAAAAAAAAGTACATCCTAAGATGCAAAGGAATGCCTAATTAAAACAAATGTAGTTCCCAAAATAACGAAACAAGTCAATTGAAAGTCATAACACCCAAAGGCAATGCAAGAGGAAAGTTTTAATAACATAAATTGAAATATATATGCACCTCAGGTAAATCCATGATGACTTCGGCGCCTAAAGAGCTATCGACGAAAAAACTTTCAACTTCATTAGGCATCTCAAAGTCGTCGTACATATCCTTCCTCCGGCCGGAGTGTACATATACGCTTATTAAGTTGTCGAAAGGTGAAGGATAGTCCAAAAGTAAATCCGGAAATTCAGAAATACACTGCACAAAAACACGAGTTAGCTAGATCGAGATGCATTGTATATAGAGATTGTATACCTACCCTCTTATGAACTTGTTTCTATATTAATAAGATTTTGGGTCACGTAATAATAATCAGGAAATGAACAAGTTCTAGGAACTAGATGTAGGTAAAGAAACTGTTAAAGCCATGTTTATTCCACAAAAAACAATGGAAAAATGATAAGTGTTTCAAAGAAGTTGGTATTACAGACACTTAATTGTAGTGTGAGTAATAAACTAATCCCATGATCAAAGAAATTAATAAAATGATGATAAACATCAATAAAGGTTTTTTTCAAGCATCAAATTATATTTTCTTTGCTAATTGAAATCAACATTTAATAATAACCGGTGGAGATTATGTTCTATGATTAACATCTAAACAAGAACAATATACCATGTATTTATCAAATGCTTCATTAAAATGCATATGTTCAATTCCTAAAGGAGTATAAAACATAAGCCATATGTCTATCTATATATATATCCGTCTATCTCATTCACATACATACATACATACATGCATAATATGCATGTATGTGTGTGTGTGTGTGTGTGTGTGTGTGTGTGTGTGTGTGTGTGTGTGTATGGGCTGCCCTTTCTTCCATCTCAGAAATAGTTTCAAAGTTCAGATCAGGATGACAGGATGTACAAAATACCTCAACAATATCTATGTTAAGTGTCAGAAATTTGACACTTTGTAGTCCTTCAAGCATTTTAATCATCTCAAGAGCATTTTCCTCTGTATATGGAACCTCTGGATCATAAATACTCAAATAGATGTCCGCATCATTAAGAGAATCATGATAACTAACTTTGGACAACAGCCCAGGATTCTTGTTTCTGAAGAAGATAGATGAAATCCCAGGTGGTGGATTCATGTGATCCGTATCACAGTCAGTTATCGAAAGCTTCTTCAATTGCGGTGTCATCAGATTCATTTCAACGTCAGAACATCTACCATTAATCAGCGTCAGACTAGAAAGGCGAGGGGATTCGATGTTGAAAACCTCCACAGCATCACAATCGAAACTTTCGATAGTGAGTTGCTGTAAGTTGACACACTTAGAGAACAGATCAACAGGCTCATGTGAGTTATCCGCACACAACGAGATTCTACTCAGATGCATTGTTGTTAATGCTGGAAAATCCCATGGAGTTGTGGGTGTAAGGCATGGTGTATTATTATGGGTACTGAAGGTGAAATGCTTAAGGGACGCAGAGCTAAAGAGGCATTGAGGAAAAGCATACCGGCTGTGATACCGGGTTTTGGGCCGACTAATAACAGTCAGTTCTTGTACATTATGAGCAGATGCATAATTTGCTATCTTTCTTACAAAAACCTGACTAGCTGCTCCATTAAACCTTAGTTTTACTGAAGATACTTGTATTTGATGATTGCGACGAGTGAGAACATGGTTCACGAATCTGGCAAACTTGGGTAAAGAATCGAAATTTCGACTTGAAAAATCAAGATAAGGCATCGATGTCCACAGAAGCTTCCATCTTGGAGACAGCAAACATGTTTGAACAGCAAATTTGGTATCCATAGAAGAGAGGATTTGATGAATAATTTCATCTGGCAAGCTGCTCAACCTATCTTCAATTACCAATGATTCAGAATTATCTTGATTGAGTGCCATTTTCTAAGCTATACCTTGTCAAAGATATCACCGGTATAAAATAATCTGCACTTGATGATGTAATATGGAAATTAACTATATGTATACCAGAATATTAAAGAAAAGATTGTTTTATACATGTTAGTCATAATGCAAACAATATATGTCAATGAAATACGGAACAAAGGTTACGGAACATCAGTAATTAATCATGCATCAGGTAGTGCTGCTTAAAGCTTGGTCTTATAATCTACCTTAAGTCCATTAAATAACATCCTCGAGTTTCTTGCCACTGCTGTAAATTCAGTTACGTTTTACGGCTTTTTGCAATCCTGATTGCTATATATTCTAGCAGCTTATAAGCGTATCTTGACCAAGATAGATTTCGATCATAACTTAAGACCATGTTTTCTTCCCTATTCTGCTTATTTATTTAAGAACCCAAAGGCATCATATATAGTTCTACTTCCTATGCCAAGTTTTCTTTTTTCTATCCAGCTGGATCCATTTTTTTACTTACCATAACTGATAAGACCAACAAAATTGTGTATTTCGTATGAAAGATGAATCAAGTATTTCGATTCACTTACGCATATATATCACAGTATCATATATATTTATATATACAGACTAATTAACCTAGCTGGCTAAACAATGTCAGATTGGCTATTTATGCAACTTCGATTCTTTTGATTGCAAATTAAATGATGATTACATTAAACAACAAAGAAAGATACTCATATTATAAGAACACTTGGAAACTCAAAATCTGAACAGTTTCACCAGTAAAAGGGTATACCAGCTGATCTTTTATAAGATCAAATCTGTCTCGCTCTTACACATCTATCATTTGTTAATTACACCACAAGTAAGTCGGTGAAATTTACATAAACTAGACAAGTGAAAAAAAAAAAAAAACAAGAAGCCAGGTGAAATTGTTAGCTTGTTTGTTGCGCTATCAATATCAAATCGATCTACACAGAATAATGATTCATATATAAGCATTTCTTAAAGAAAAAAAAATCATCAAGAACAGCTACAGAAAATTTGATCCGCTGATTCTAAATTGTGAAGTTATCAAGTGGGAATTGGATTAATTTATGTTCTGATGATGGAAAATGGAAAAGTAGGGAGGGTGACGTACCTTTATTCGGTGAAGAAGAACTTACAAGCAGAATATATGTTTGCCTCAACTCTAACAATGAATTGCTGGAGGCCAATGTCTTTATATAGGCATTAAAGCGTGAAAGGTGTGAACCAAAGATAATATATATATGGATATTTTGTAAATTCGTAATTAAATTCATTAAATATTAAATATTAAAAAAGAAAAAAAAACAACTTAGTGGCGGGAAATTAATTACCTCCACAATGATTATTATTTTCTAAATTAACTTAATTATTTTATATAAAAAAACAGATAATTCAATGTATACATTGTTGTATTTAGATTAAACACGTTTAATGTTTAATTTAGAAATTTGAGTATGATTACACATCGACGGTGACAGGGATACGAAAATCAAACGAGCTAAAAAGATAAAATGATATTGTTAAAAAATCCAATAAAACTAAGCTAGAACGTCGTCATGGTAGAAAATCTAACAAAGTCGATCAAAAGCATAAAATAATCTTAACGTTTATAACACAATAAGTACATAATAAGATCATTGTAAAAGGAAAAAAAACACGTATGGTTGTTATGATTTATAAAAACAAGTCTTGAGAATTTAAACTAATTATATTGCCATTACACAAGCATATGAGATGGTAGCTATATAACATGCTGATTAAATGCAAGGACATGATATCACGAGGTCGAAACAACGATTTATGTGATATATGCTTGGAATTGGAAATAATGATAAATAATTAGACATTCTGAAAATCAATAACTAATAATGAATAGAAACAACAATTTGTAACTGTATAAAACAAATTTTTGTTTTAAAAGATGCATACAATATTATCAATTTAGGGTTTCATTGGTTTGTTTGTATCTACAGATACATCATATATAGATGCATGCGTAAAAGAGCCGATCGAGCTCAAGCTTCTTTCGTTCATTTCGAATTTTATGTGTAAAGCTTGCTACTGGGTATATAGGCCCATAATTATGTATTAATTATATTAATTTATCATTAAGATAATATATAATTTTGTAAAATTATATATAAGATCATTTGAGCACGTTTAGTCTAGTGAGCCTAATATTTTAAATCTTGAGTTTGATTTCATTATTAATTAATTTAGCGGTTAAAAGCTAATTAACCTTTGGCTTGGCTCCTACACATTTAACTTTTGTTAATTTCCATTTTTTTTAAACTAGTTATGCTCGAGTCGTTTCTACACACATACTCTCCTATTCATATATTAGTTCATTAATCTACTAAACGTCCCAAATAAAACAACTGAGTACATATGTATATATATGAAATGGAATAGAATTTTGATATACCAATCAAGATGCAAATTAAGTTTAAATCAAACAGATTATTTTAAATCATGGTGCTAACAATGAAATGTCTTTGTATCGTCAATACGTTTTTTTAATAGAAAGCATCAAAGCAAAATCTTGTGTTAGCCTCACTCATCCAATAGACGATTGTAGCATTTGTCTGAGGAAAAATTCATACAACTATTAGATAAATCCATTTTCGAGAGTTGGGGCTGCCAGCCAACACGTGCTCTACGTACGTACAGTAGCTACATCTATGATTTCACTTATGAGTATGCTAAAGGCCTCAAAGACTGCAGGGGCAAATTCACTTGCTCAAATAGCAGGATGGGATGGCTCAAGGATATCTCAGCAGATCGTACAAATTAAAAAAGAGATACAAAGGAATTACCATGCCATATATATATATATATATATATATATATATATATATATATATATATATATATATATATATATAGAGGTTCTATGGGGCACCATATGCATCGGGAACCAAATGGGAACCAAAAATGCACTGCTTGTTTACAAAGGGTGCATTAAGGGCATTTTGGGAATGCTTAATAATATATTGTTAAATTACAAGATTTAATTTAATATTAATCATTTATTTAGGAAATTAAATAAAATGATCAACCACCTTCCCATAAATCCTTCCCCTTTTCTCTCTCTTTCTTTTTCTCTTTCATGATGCACAACAACAATGCATCACGACAATGATGAACACATTGAAGACGTTGGTGAACACGTTTAAATTTCAGAGATGCATCACGAAATTAACACGTTTAAATGTCGAAATATATCACGATTTTGGTGATGCATAATGATGGAACAAAGACGAGGATGAATATGGCCGAAATGCATCACGATTTTGGTGATGCATAATGATGGAACAAAGACGAGGATGAATATGGTCGAAATGCATCATGTTTGAAATTGAATTGGATGAAGATGCATTGTGTTTGAAGACGAATCCAATAAATTGGATGAAGATGCATCATGTTTGTTTAGATTCGGATAGAATATTTTCTGCATTCAAGCATCTTCCGATTTTGCCCTTCCGCGCGCGAGAAGTTATGCACCCGTGCACCCATTTTCAAGTTAATTACCCTTTTGCCACTACAATCTGAACCATTAAAATTTAAGATCTAACGATGCATACAGGTTCCCAAAGTGTACAATGCATACAGGTGCCCCATAGAACCTGACCCTATATATATATATATATATATATATATATATATATATATATATATATATATATATATATGTTGGCACTTAATATATTGGCAGTGCGCATAAGATTTAATATAGAAACACCAACATCATCGTACCCAAGAAAGGAAAGAAGGAACAACAAAACACAATGATTTGTTGCAAACTTATTGCACTTTTTATATAAATCTATCAATAATGCATATATAGAGACAATTCTACCCGATGCATGCGCAACCCTTGCATGCGCAACCCTTCATCCTACAGTTGCATCCTTTAAATTTGAGGGTTGAATAACTATCATATAACTATCATAAATGTTAGAAACCATGGATGAAACTAAAGGAACGAACTTGGAATCTTGGATGTTCTTCGTGATCTTGTTTGAATAATTTTCCTATAACAATTATTTGTCCTAGTTGGGTATCCAAGTATTGTACTTATGTGATATATCATAAGAAAATGTACTTATTGGATCTTGACTGATCATCTCGAGGGTGTTTGGATTTGCGTTTGAAAATTTATTTTGTTTTGTCTCCTAATAAGTAGATGTAAATATTTCATTAAGTTTTTTATAATACATTGACCCGACGATCAACCCGACTACATTGGAAAATGAAAAAGTCAAACAATTAACACCTTAAAATTGCGCCACTTGAAAAACAAATCCTAGTTCCGTCAATGATTATAAACCATTAATACCAATCATATTTGGGGCCCCGGGCAAAAATTAAAAGGGCCCTGTAATTATTCCTGTAAATATATATGTATATTTAAAGTAGAAAAATTCAAGTAAAAATGATAAATTAAAAACTAAAAACTTATAATTATTATATAACATAAATTAAAAACATTTGCAGTTCAATAATTTTGTTTAGTCGTTAATAGACCTAAGTATATATAATATTTTTTTTGAGAATAAGCCCTACCTTATGAGCAGCTGCACGTGTTAACCTTGCTCAGGGTGGACCCTGAATACCAGGATCTTTTAATATCATCTAATACTAAAAGCTAACTATTTTTACCAAATTAATATATAAAAACTAAAAAATACAACTATTTCAAAAAACTTTAACTTCCAAAAGCTACAGTTATTAAAGGTTACGGTTTATAACTCAATCTTGAAGTTGTAGCTCCTTGTGCCAAACGTACCCTTAATGTTACCACTGATAAATACCGTTGTAACAATTTATTTTCTACAATTAATGATTGTTATAATATAATGCACAAAATGTGTTAAAATTTTATAAACTCTATTAAAATTATTCTCTTTATAGAAAAATAAATCAGATAAAATTTGGAAAGTTTCACACTACAAAAACAATAAGATAATAACCAATTCGAAGTGAATCCCAATGTTGATAAATAAAATAAAAATTTGAAGGTTTTAAGAAATTCTAACTTGCTATAAATTAATTTAAATATTTTCCAATTGATCGAGTACTGTATTGTGCAAAACTACAGGGTTGCGATGCATCAGTTCTGTTGGATGGGCCGAACACGGAAAAATCATCGCCGAAGAATCGAGGACTAGCAGCGTATGTTGTGATTGACATGGTTAAGAAAGTTATCGAAGATAGGTGCCCTGGAGCAGTCTCATGTGCAGACATTCTCAACATTGCAGTTAGAGATGCAGTTTACTTCGTAAAATCTCATAAACTTACATGTTTATGTTGTGATGTAGTAGAAACATTTTAAATGTACGTAACACTAATTTTTACCTGTTTTCGATGTGAAATTTACAGTCGGGTGGACCATCATACACAGTTTTATTGGGAAGAAGAGATGGAATGAGATCAGACGCTTCTTGGGTGGACTTACCCTCACCATCCATATCTCGTGGGAATCGGCTCTCGCCTACTTCACATCTAAAGGTTTAAATGTGCAAGACATGGGTACTCTCTTAGGTATGCTTGACAGATGAAGGGACACTTTTAACTTGTGAAAATTGAAATATATATATACATTTTGGTGACCATTTGACAGTAGTTTCGCAATCTTATGTCTTTTTATCTGTGTTCGGGTGATTTTAGGAGGACATACCATGGGCAGGACTCACTGCAGCAACATCCTAGACCGTCTGTACAACTTCAATAACACCAGGAAACCGGACCCATC
The DNA here is from genome assembly GCA_020465985.1 of Centrapalus pauciflorus. Taxonomy (NCBI): domain Eukaryota; kingdom Viridiplantae; phylum Streptophyta; class Magnoliopsida; order Asterales; family Asteraceae; genus Centrapalus; species Centrapalus pauciflorus. Next base: position 325,455 of record JAANYP010001261.1, read on the forward strand.
CATGGAACCAGCAACCTTAACTTACTTGCAGAAGCAATGTCCCGAGAAGGTGAGGTTGGGACAGCCAAACCCACTCATAAATCTGAACCCGGATAACCCGACACACAAGTTCACCAACTCCTACTACAAAAGAGTTCTGGCACATAAATCCGTTCTAGGAGTCGACCAACAGCTGCTCTGTGGTGGTGACACCTATGATCTCACTGATGAATATGCTAAAGGCCTTGAAGACTTCATAGGCGAATTCGCTTACTCGATAACCAGGATGGGAGGGCTCAAGGTTCTCACAGGAACAAAAGGAGAGATACGAAGAAATTGCCACGTCATTAACAAGTAGCGATTTACTTCACAAAGTCAACAACGACAGACACGTACTATATATATTTACACCAACACATATACTTGTATATGAGATAAAAGTGAGATCAATATGATCATTTTGTATCATTCATAAGTAAACCAATGTTGTCGTATGAAGTTTGCATTAAATCGTTTGATTAATATAAATATTACTATATATTTTCAAACATATAAAGAACATCAAGGTACGTCTGGAAGTAATGATTCCATTTTAGAGTTCAATGGAAATTTCAGCAGAGAAAATGGAAGAGCAAAGACAGATATCTCCAAAATAAGATGTACTCAGGTTCAATCAAAGATCCAAAGGGGATATATACCCTATGCCCATCAACTCTACAAATGGCCATGGGCCATTGCAAAACTAAGTTTGATTATCGATCATACCAATCCAAATGAAGACAACCATCTTTAAAACTTTATGAAATTTTCAATAGCATATGTAAATAGTTCATGATCCCACAAGTTGATATATAAAAAAGAAAAAGAAAGGAAAATGTAACAACAATAAGTTCAAGAACAGATCCAACAAATTAATTAGTCCATATCCGACCGACGCTAATAATCCTGGAAAGTTGCATGAATCTAATGAGGACAAGCTTCACGTACGATTGCACGATCTCTTGCGGCGGCCCTGTAAAATTCATAATACTTGTTAAAGGTTTATTCTTACAAGCGGGAGCTACCAGGCTTTGTATCCAAATAATATGCTTTAAAAAGGGTATGCTTACAAAAAGAATTAATGCACAGAATGGATAAAATGAAGAAAAGGAATTCATGAAAACCATTTATGTTAACCCGATCAGTCTCAGATGTCGAATTTGATTGATTTGGTATATTACTTAATATTTAACAGGTCCAATGTGGGTAAAACTGAATTTTAGCTAAAATGGATACATTTGAATTGAAATGGGTTCAAAAGTTGACTAAAGTGCATAAACCTCCTAAAGCAGTTTATTCTACAGAATCAGTCGATGATTTTGCAGACTTCTTTGTCATTGTCGATGCAATTTGTTATGTGGAGATACAAAAGACAGGGTGGAGGAGTCTGACATTAAGCAAGTTAAAAAGCAACAACTTTAAAATTTTGGAGTACAAACTATGAATATGAAGATCGAGTCAGATACGGAATCAGAAACTTACAACTGCTTGTGATGCCAGAGGTAGTGTGCCGTCGTTGGTAACATCTCGGAATGTGGAGATAATCTCAGACACATCCTTTTCAAATGCCTCAATAAATTTTTCGTATTTATTCCCATTAACAAAACCAGCACAATCATGATTCAAAAGTTCTAGATACTCGTGAATGTAGCGTTGTTGAATCTCCTTGCTGACTTCCTTCGGCAAGTCCTTTAACAATTCGTTGATCAAATGATCCTTATGTACGATAGACATACAATGTGAATCTTCTTCCTCCATCAGATCCTGCAACTCTCTCACACAGGCCGTGATCCGTGACAAAAGTCCAGGCAGTACCTCGGTCTTGATATGTGCCTTTGCTTGATCAGTCAGCATCATTCTTTGACGAGTGGACAACTGCAGCTGTATTTTAAGCTTCTTGAGGGTGGCTATGGCCTTTTCTTTTGACTGTCTTTTCTCAGCAAAAAAAAGCTTTCCCTGCTCTACTGCTGGTTGTATTTCAGTTACAAGAGCATCCGCCTCCATGGCCATCCTGGCCTGCTTCCTCCTTTCCCTGGCCTGTTTTTGCCGCATTGCTCTCGTAAGTGGTCTCTACAATATTTAAAAGAATGTCACTCACACTCTATCCAAGATTTATCGTCATCATTCCTCACAAGACCACCTCAAATTAAATACCCTTCAAGAGGCACTACTATAAAATGTATAACATATAGAAGCAAAAAAAGGCACCAGTAATGGTAGTGGCAAGGGTGACTAGACCAATTTGGCACTTTGGCTTATACTTCCCGTGTGAATATATATTGAAAGGATGTATTTGTTTGGTGGGTTTTTAAGGTATGAAATTAGTTTAGGTTTCATAGATGTTTGTTTAAGAAATGATTACAAAAAATCAAACTCATTACTCATCGACATGAGTTTTCTCACTCCTCTTATTCTTTCTCCTATTTCTTTCAAACCTATACCCATACCCATTTCTAAACCCAATAACGAACCAAACGCACCAAAAAAACATGAGATTCCGTATCAAGTATGTTAATTAAGGGTGTCAACGGTTTTGCAGTTAATTAATAACAGGCTGTTGTGCCCCCCCCCCCCCCCACACACACAAATATAGTGTGAGGTTCACGTAAAACCATAACTATTTAAAAACTCCCGACAAAACAAATTTTTTGCATCTTTAGTTATAAATTTTGTATTTTTCATTTTTGCACCATGGTAATAAATTTTCAATCAAATGATGCGATAAATAATTTTGCATCATGGTAATAATTTTTGAGTACATGAAGCAATATTTTAACTAAGATTCAAACATTTTGTTTTGTGACATGGGTATATACAGTTTTATGAAAATTTTAGTTTTTACATGATCAGTTGATCACCAATATATATGTTTGTGTGCGTGTCTCCACTCATAAGCTCCTTTTGAACTTACCAGCTACCAACTCCAAGTTCCTCACCAATTTTTCTCTCAGCTTATTTTCCATAAAAAAAAGTACATCCTAAGATGCAAAGGAATGCCTAATTAAAACAAATGTAGTTCCCAAAATAACGAAACAAGTCAATTGAAAGTCATAACACCCAAAGGCAATGCAAGAGGAAAGTTTTAATAACATAAATTGAAATATATATGCACCTCAGGTAAATCCATGATGACTTCGGCGCCTAAAGAGCTATCGACGAAAAAACTTTCAACTTCATTAGGCATCTCAAAGTCGTCGTACATATCCTTCCTCCGGCCGGAGTGTACATATACGCTTATTAAGTTGTCGAAAGGTGAAGGATAGTCCAAAAGTAAATCCGGAAATTCAGAAATACACTGCACAAAAACACGAGTTAGCTAGATCGAGATGCATTGTATATAGAGATTGTATACCTACCCTCTTATGAACTTGTTTCTATATTAATAAGATTTTGGGTCACGTAATAATAATCAGGAAATGAACAAGTTCTAGGAACTAGATGTAGGTAAAGAAACTGTTAAAGCCATGTTTATTCCACAAAAAACAATGGAAAATTGATAAGTGTTTCAAAGAAGTTGGTATTACAGACACTTAATTGTAGTGTGAGTAATAAACTAATCCCATGATCAAAGAAATTAATAAAATGATGATAAACATCAATAAAGGTTTTTTTCAAGCATCAAATTATATTTTCTTTGCTAATTGAAATCAACATTTAATAATAACCGGTGGAGATTATGTTCTATGATTAACATCTAAACAAGAACAATATACCATGTATTTATCAAATGCTTCATTAAAATGCATATGTTCAATTCCTAAAGGAGTATAAAACATAAGCCATATGTCTATCTATATATATATCCGTCTATCTCATTCACATACATACATACATACATGCATAATATGCATGTATGTGTGTGTGTGTGTGTGTGTGTGTGTGTGTGTGTGTGTGTGTGTGTGTGTGTGTGTATGGGCTGCCCTTTCTTCCATCTCAGAAATAGTTTCAAAGTTCAGATCAGGATGACAGGATGTACAAAATACCTCAACAATATCTATGTTAAGTGTCAGAAATTTGACACTTTGTAGTCCTTCAAGCATTTTAATCATCTCAAGAGCATTTTCCTCTGTATATGGAACCTCTGGATCATAAATACTCAAATAGATGTCCGCATCATTAAGAGAATCATGATAACTAACTTTGGACAACAGCCCAGGATTCTTGTTTCTGAAGAAGATAGATGAAATCCCAGGTGGTGGATTCATGTGATCCGTATCACAGTCAGTTATCGAAAGCTTCTTCAATTGCGGTGTCATCAGATTCATTTCAACGTCAGAACATCTACCATTAATCAGCGTCAGACTAGAAAGGCGAGGGGATTCGATGTTGAAAACCTCCACAGCATCACAATCGAAACTTTCGATAGTGAGTTGCTGTAAGTTGACACACTTAGAGAACAGATCAACAGGCTCATGTGAGTTATCCGCACACAACGAGATTCTACTCAGATGCATTGTTGTTAATGCTGGAAAATCCCATGGAGTTGTGGGTGTAAGGCATGGTGTATTATTATGGGTACTGAAGGTGAAATGCTTAAGGGACGCAGAGCTAAAGAGGCATTGAGGAAAAGCATACCGGCTGTGATACCGGGTTTTGGGCCGACTAATAACAGTCAGTTCTTGTACATTATGAGCAGATGCATAATTTGCTATCTTTCTTACAAAAACCTGACTAGCTGCTCCATTAAACCTTAGTTTTACTGAAGATACTTGT
>JAANYP010001262.1:0-47500 GCA_020465985.1 Centrapalus pauciflorus
AGGCAACTTTAGGATATCCCATTTTTAGCTTTCTTTTGTTCATCTTCACCCTTTTATTTCCCATAGTTCCCTTTTTGAGCCTTTTACCTTTCATTTTCGGTGACACCCCCATTATTAAGCCTTTATTAGCCTTTTTGCTTGATTTTACCCTTATTTGGGATCTTGGTTAAGAAGCAGCAGTTTTTTATCTGGATTTGTTTGGTTTACGTTATTGAGCGTTTATGCATATTCTTGAGTATTTTGAGAGTATGTTAGCTTTATGGTGCTCCCCGTTGCTTTTTCATACGGTCTTTGCTAATCTAAATCGTTGAGCACCGAGTTTAGTTATGTATTGACAGTGGTTTTTGAGCTTCGGTCATGACAGCTTATATGGTCTTAGAATCCAAGGATATTATTCTGAGAAATGCAAAAAAAAAAAAAAAAAAAAAAAAAAAAAAAAAAAAAAAAAAAAAAAAAAAAAAAAAAAAAAAAAAAAAAAAAAGGAAAAGAAAAGAAGTAATAAATTCCTGGGATTTATGATGATTATAATCCAGTTGAGGGATGTTTCGGTACTGTGTACAGATAGCTCTTAGTTTATGTTTTTGAGATTCTTATTTAGTACAGTTTGAATTCTAGTTATATTTAGCTGCTGTTTCTTTAATCAGATCTTTTCCATTCTTGTTTACACCGGTTTCTCCCATATTATCCATTCCCTTAGCCTAAGCCCCTTTACATCCCATAAGTCCTTTTTGTGCTAAGCTTTCATTACATGTGATGAAGATGTGATTTACTTTCAAGCCTATGCTATTATTGTTGACATTTTTGGCACCGAGTGGATGTTTGTGCATATACGCACATTAGCCTATACACGTATGAGTGTTGAGTGATATCCTTGTGAGGTGTTAGTTCATGCTGCTAGGTTCGAAAGTATCCGACATGTTAATTCATAGTTTTTGCGTCTCTTGGTTTAGATAGCTCATTCTTGTGATTTTTAGTTTTTATTACTTTCTTTTACGGATCTTTATTGCTATGGAGTCTAGATGCGCGATATATCTGAGAGGTATGTGAAATGATGCTTAGTTTAGGATATTTTTGAGCAGGTTTGCTTGAGGACAAGCAACGCTCAAGTATGGGGTTATTTGTTATGACATATTTTGTACATATTTTTAGTCATATTTTGTCTCGGCTTTGGGTATTTTTGCCTTGAATTGTTTAAATACAACTCTGATTTATCCATGTTTTGGGTTTCGCAGTTCGAAGGTTGCCTAAAGTGGAAAAGAATGGATATTGGATCCTATTTGTCATATTTTCGGGCTAAGCCGACCTCCCTTGGAATTCTGTTGACTTTGACCAAGTTGACTTGATCGCGGTCGCGCTGTATCGGTCGCGGCCGCGATCAAGTCAACTTGGTCAAAGTCAACAGAATTCCAAGGGAGGTCGGCTTAGCCCGAAAATATGACAAATAGGATCCAATATCCATTCTTTTCCACTTTAGGCAACCTTCGAACTGCGAAACCCAAAACATGGATAAATCAGAGTTGTATTTAAACAATTCAAGGCAAAAATACCCAAAGCCGAGACAAAATATGACTAAAAATATGTACAAAATATGTCATAACAGTACCAACCTTAAAAAACTTTTTAAAATTTTTTTTCACATAACCATGTTCAATTTAATGTTATACGCATGATATATGAATTTCGCATAGATTCACACTTCCTGTCTCCTTAAAAATTATGTGAATGGTCATCCATGTGAATGGTCATTCATGTGAATGTGAAAGGTGTGAATGACCATTCAGATGATCTTTTTTTTAAAAGTTTTATAATGTTGTCTTATACATGTATATTAAAAAAAATATATGTGAATGATCATTCACATTAGGGTACGCTGGAATCTCATAGGTACGCTGATGAACCTGATTCTATATATATACTAGTTTATGAATCCTCACGTGAATGATTTTTAATAAAAATTAGTTAGATAAAATGTATTTAAACTTAAAATTAAGGGCCAACTTCTAAACATAGAAACAATTTTGTGCATTTTAGCATTTATGTAACATCCCTATTTTTTTAATTATATGTAATTTACAATTAATTGGACTTAATTGTTGTATTAAAGGATTATTATGTTAATTTAAGTCAATTCTATCATTATATCAGTTAAATGAGAGAATACGAAGTTGAGGGGTATAATGTGCAATTGGGTCAAAATAACAAATAAAAGATGGAAACCTCTTTCATTTTTCCACCAACTCACTCTCTCTCTAACTCTCTCGATTCTCTCTCTTTCCCTCTCTAAAAACCCACAAGTTTCATAATCAAGAATCAGAGATTTGTTGGATTCAAGTGTTCAAAAGTTGGATTCAGATAGCAAATAAGGAATTATAAGCATTACAACAAACGATTTAAGGTAACAATCTCCCTATATTACGGATTTTTGAAGTTTTTGAGTTGGTTTTTATGTGAACCGATTTCTAAGATTCAAGATGCAAATGTTAATGCATGTCATATATTATGATAGATTATCTGAATTCGAGCATGTATGTTGTTGTATACAAAAATTCAGAATCAGATTCGAAGTCTAAGTGTGATTTTGGAATTAAGTGTGTGTTTTAGTGTGTGTGTTCTTCGAAGTTTAAAGAAAAATGGACACAAATCGAATATTTTGGTACATAAGTGTTGGGTTCTAAGTTGGAATAGTTTATTTAAGTACATATCTGCAATTTTATATACAAAAACATGCAAAAATGGTCAAAAACATAATTCTGGAAAATATTAGAAATTTCACCAAGTATGAACTCGGTCCGGATCCATCCGAATTCGGATCCGTACCCAGTTCGGAACTACAGTGTTTCGGACCAACTACTATTTCGGGTCCATCCCAATCCGGACCCCAACCCATTTCGGACCGCTCCCCACTTCAGACCTACAATATTTCGGATACTAGCGACACATGACTAATTCGGACCCTACCAAATCCGGATCACTCATTTTCGGATCATACCAAATTCGGACCAAGGACCAATTTCGGACCAACCACAATTCGGGCCATCCGAATTCGGATGTGGTCCGAATTCAGAACCCAATTACATTTAAAATTACAAAATACAAGTTTTAAGCAATTACTGACACAAATTCACTATTACACCTACTTTACAGATCATTGTGGTGTTATCAAAACACACATTGATTCAGGATCAAGTCACAAAACCAATCACTGTGAGTAACAGATTGTCATTCGAACATTTATTGTTTTTGCATTCATGTTTATACATTCAATGGCATGTTCACGTTGTTCATATACTTCATTTGGCATTCATGAAATGATTTGTTGTTATGATGCACACTCGTACTTGACATGTAACACACATGTAGCTTGCGTTCATTTGAAAGTGCATCTATTTACATCATGCTTGCACTGCATGATCATTACTTCATAATCTGATGCGACCTGGACTGGGGCTGACAGCAGGCCACTGTCGGGGACTGATCATCCCACTCGTATCCCATCAGGTTCGGCACATCCCCGATCAGCATATTGAACTGCCAACCCATGCTTTCACTGCATGGTTTTCACATACACTGAGGCTTACACTGCCGATATTCACATACATGGGGCTTACACTGCCCATGGTTAAGCATTGTTTGTAAAGAAATATTTGTTGTATGCATAATCTGTTATCTCACTAAGCATTTAGCTTACTGTTGACTCACATTGTTTACAGGCAAAGGCAAGAGTGTAGCTGGACCTTCCACTTAAGCATATCAAATCAATATCCCGGAGACTATAGAAGCTATTGGTACTTGAATGTAATAGCTTTGGGCTGAGATTCATTACTTCTAAAACAATTATGTTGATGTAATAGTTAGACTTTTATCACTGTAGACATGTATTCTATTGCTTTAGTGTGGATGTGCTTAATTCTAATTTAAGTATTCAATTTCAATTATTATGATACTCATTGGGTTGTTAGTCGATCCTGGAGATTACAATTATATCATTAATTTAACAAGGACGTCACAATTTATAGCAACATTATTTATTTTTTATCATTAATAGCATCAACTTTTACTTTTTTTTTATCATTTATAGCAAAACTTAAAAAAGTTGTTGCTATAAATGATAAAAGGAATACAAAATTTTATGCTATTAAGGCTACAAAATACAAAAGTTGATATTATTTATATGAAAAAAATAGAAAAGTTGATACTATTAATTAGTGACAAAAAATAAATAATGTTGCTATAAATGATGAAAAATAAAAAATGTTGTTACTATATTTAGTAATCGTCCCTAAATTTAAACCATATAATGTTAATTCTTATAAACAAATAAAATAAAGTACAACTATTTGTCATATATATTATTAATCCATCTTTTTAAATATTTATGAACGGTAACATTATTCTAAAATTTTTCTTTCTAAATTTATATATATTTAATCGATATAATTTGAAATTTTAATTTTATGTAAAACATGATCTTTATATATATTTTATAGTAAATAAAATGTTATGAAATTGATTTTAATTATTAATATTGTATTATGTTTACTTTTTAAATATTTAATATTGTTTATACAATTTGTATTTATTTTTAATATATATTAGTAAGTTTATAACCAAATAATATATTATATTAATTAGATACATAAATAAGTATATATAACAAATAATTTTAATGTAGATTTAAATCTTATATATTTAATAATATTATATAAAAATTTATATTTTGTATTTATATTTTGTATTTATTAATATTTGTAGACATCATAAATAATGAATTATATATTCTTCTATTTTATTTTTAGAAACAATAATATGTAATTGTCATTTTCGGTGGAATGTGGTCACGTCATGTGGCGGTTTGTGTTCTTCTTTATTTTATATATATATATATATATATATATATATATATATATATATATATATATATATATATATATATATATATATATATATATATAGGGGTGAGTCCAATGGAAAACCACTATGCACCTGAAAACTATGGAAACCTACGCATACCGTCCGATTGGGTGCATTTCATGAAAAACGCGGTGGCATGATCGTAAATAAGGTGATGCATCAAGCGGGAAATTTGATGCATCACGCGGGATTTTGATGCATTACGCGGAAAATTTGATGCATCACGCGGGATTTTGATGCATCACGCGGGATTTTGATGCATCACGCGGGGAATTTGATGCATTTGTGGTGGTGCAGTGCGGTTTTCACAAGTTTTCAGGTGCATGATGGTTTTCCATTGAACCTCCCCTTATATATATGTATGTATGTATGTATGTATATATGCATGCATGCATGTATAACGGTAATTTAAACATGATTGTGAAAAAATATTTAAATTTTTTATTGACGGCACCTTCGGGTGCACTCGATTTCGAGTTATATTTTTTTTTTATCCTAAGTCTCTCTCCCTCTCTGTGTGTGTGTGTCTCAAATGATTTGAACTTGTTAATCATGACACACTTTTGAACAGATATATATTACATTTTTGCATGAAATAACACGTTTATCACACTAAACATTTATATTTAACACGAGATTCAAAGACTATTTTAATATGAGACTCAATGGAACTCAACCCTATATATACACTCAATGAAGATGATACATATGACAGATCAACGAAGATGATGATAATCGTTGAAGATGATGCAGATGATGAACGATGAAGATGATGCAGAAATGTATACATTAATTTCTATACTTGCTTGCACAAGTTTGTAGATTTTGTAGATCATTTATATGAATTACTTTTGAGTATAAATCCGTATATAACTTTGTGCATCAATATAGAAGTTTGTGAATCATTATAATTTCATATTCATAAATTAGAACTTTTATTTTTCTAAAAATAGAACAATAATATTAAAACTGAATGATTAAATCTACCATGAAAAGTGGTTCCTTTTTTCCAATTGAAAATTACGTTTTTATATGAACGTATCTCTTTCTTTCTTTCTCTTACTCTCTCTCTCTCTCTCTCTCTCTCTCTCTCTCTCTCTCTCTCTCTATATATATATATATATATATATATATATATATATATATATATATATATATATATATAAAGCACCTCTTGAAATCAAGTGCACCCGAAGGTACCAACCTTAAAAAAGTTTTTTTAAATTTTTTTTTCTCATAACCATGTTTAATTTAATGTTATACACATGATATATGAATTTCATATACATTCACACTTTTTGTATCCTTAAAAATTATGTGAATGCTCAATGCATATTTATGTGAATGGTCATTTCACACCATGTTTAGTTGTAGAGAAACGAGAATTGGATACATTAATTTATAAAGACGTACATAGATGGATCGTCTTAATTTTATCTAAGCTATCTTCCCTTTTCTTTAATGATATGATATATTTATTTTTGTATTAAATTTAGTTTAGAATAATTATGGTCAGAGAGAGAAGGTTGCAGAGAGATGGAGAGATTATGATAAGTTGATGAAAGGAGTGGAGAGCGAAAATAATTAAATAATTTTTTTGGTTTGTTAAGTTTAATTTAATATATATATATATATATATATATATATATATATATATATATATATATATATATATATATATATATATATATATATATATATATATATATATATATATATATATATATAGATTGAGGTTCTATGGGGCACATTATGCATCGGGAACCAAATGGGAACCAAAAATGCATTGCTTATTTACAAAGGATGCATTAAGGGAATTTTGGGAATGCTTAATAATATATTGTTAAATTATAAGAGATAATTTAATATTTATCATTTATTTAGGAAATACGTTTAAATGTCGAAATGTGTCACGATTTTGGTGATGCATAATGATGGAACAAAGACGAGGATGAATATGACCGAAATGCATCACGATTTTGGTGATGCATAATGATGGAACAAAGACGAGGATGAATATGGTCGAAATGCATCATGTTTGAAATTGAATTGGATGAAGATGCATCGTGTTTGAAGACGAATCTAATAAATTGGATGAAGATGCATCATGTTTGTTTAGATTCAGATAGAATATTTTCTGAATTCAAGCATCTTCCGATTTTGCGTTTCCGCGCGCGAGAAGTTATGCACCCGTGCACCCATTTTCAAATTAATTACCCTTTTGCCACTACAATCTGAACCATTAAAATTCAAGATCTAACGGTGCATACATGTTCCCAAAGTGCACAATGCATACAGCTGCCCCATAGAACCTAACCCTATATATATATATATATATATATATATATATATATATATATATATATATATATATATATATATATATATATATATATATATATATATATATATATATATATAGATGTATATTGTACGTAAGGCAAAAAGGTTGGTGCTGCAGGCAAAGAATAAATAGGGGGCCGGGGAATTGAAGCAGGCATATGTATGTATATAGATGTACATGTTAGGGTTGGAGTGGAGTGGGAAAGTGGTGGGTGGATTTATTGCAAATTCGGGTTATTTCAGGCAAACTTTATAATATGGGTTTTTCTTGGATTGACTCGAGGGCAATTTATTTCCATTTCCATCTTTCTTTGAGAGATCGATATGATAAAAACCAGCTACTTCAATTCACACCGATGCATGAAACTAAATCTTTAGTCAAATCTTATTTCTTTCCATGGAACCATACTACATAAAACTAAACTACACACGTGCGTACGTACATACATATAGATTTAGGTTCAAGTGCTGGTGAAAATTTTCACCATTGCAGTTTTGCTTAACTTGTATTTTTAACTGAAGTTGTTTAATTAACGAGAATTGAAACTTAGGGTGCGTTTGGTACAGAAAATAAATATGTTGAGAAATGGAATAGGAATTGGAATTGTAGAGAAATGGATTTGTTTACAGAATGAGAATTAGAATTGACAATTCTCTACATGTCTCTCCATTTAAGAGAGAATCGAATATATATAGGAAAATGAAATTGTTTGGTTTTTCATGTTGCAATCTTCCAAACAAACAATGGAATTATTTCTATTTCCATTTCTCCTCTTCAAATTCCACATACCAAACAAACCCCAACTAATCCAAGTTGTAACCGGATTTTGCGATACCTAAGGTATTGTTTGGATTATTTGAATTTAAAATAATGGATTCTAAAACGAGAGGATTTTGAAATACTTAAGGGATAAGTGGAATATGAAACACAGAGAATATGAAATGTTAAATGAAAGTAAATCATCTATTTTTATTTTTTTTAATCCAAACATAACATAAGAGTATTTCTAAATCTAAATTTAAATAAGTTGTTTATCCTTTGACTTTATTTATTTAAATTGTAACTCCACATGGACCAGGGCTTTTTCTTGAGATTTTAATATCAAGATTGTTAACTACTTGAATAAATAATTAACGTACTACAAGCAAGTACTAGAATGTTCTAAATGATAATGTGAATGAATAGATCGAAGTACTTATCCTTTAATTTATAGGGCTTAAATGGATTCTGGACACATATATGACAATTAATACGTGTGTATATATATAGGGCCGGATCAATGGGTACCATGTTAGACTGGGGAACTGAAATCCATCCATGTTTGGTTATAAGTTTAAAATGGTAATATAGTCAATTAGGTTTATTTTAAATAATAGATAACAACTAGTAAATTAATAGATCCCTTAATTATAGGGTTTACTTCCATAACATATCTTTAATAAATTTCTAAATGGGTTTTAATGAACATGTTCAATGAGATTCGATAATGGGTTTTAGTGAACATGTTCAATAGGATTCGACAATGAGTTTTAGTGAACATGTTCAACCAGATGTGTCAAATAAATGTATTTATTATTTTCTTCAAACCGTTTGTAAAGGTTCAATTTCATTTACACGTTATTGAATATGTGCAATCGGGGTTTATTGTGTTTTTGGTCGTTGTTAACCGTTTTGGTGATAAACCAATATTGACGGTATTGAACATGTTCAATCGTGATTTATAGAGTGTCATCATTGCACATGTTTAGTATCGGTGTAAGGAATGATATTAACTAATTTGGAGATTTCAAAGGATACACAGAATCTTTGTATCTAATTTAAACTTTTTAATACCATTTTAATTTAAAGAAAAAATATATCTATTTTGTGAATGTCAATCTTATTGCTATTTCCAATCTTTTCTTTTTTTTTACCCTTAAAAGAATTAAAATATTACTAATATCAATCTTTTTTTTTCACTAATTTCAAACTTGACTATTTCAAATCAAGATCATTAGATTAATTTAATCAATGGACGATATTGGTTTTACAGTTCTACACTAAATTAAGGTTCTACGATGACACCATCTCTCTCTCTCTATATATATATGTATATATATTATATATATATATATATATATATATATATATATATATATATATATATATATATATATATATATATATATATGTATATATATATATATGGAGAGGTTCTTTTAAGAACCTTAAAGATGGTAAGAACCTAGGAACCTTTAAGAGCCCTTGGATCAAAATGGTATTTTTGGAATAAAAAATATTATATTTCTCTCTCCACCTTTTTTATTATATACATCTCTTTTTCACTTTCTCTCTCTTATTTTTTTTTTCATTTTCATTTTCTCTTTCTTTCATTAGAATTTATTTTAATATTAAAAAAACGTTTTTTATAAAAAAATAAATTTTTTTCTATATAAAAAATTATTTAATTGCTAAAAAATTAATGTATTCTATATAGAAATATTATATGTCAATATAGTATGTTATATAATTCTATATCTTTCTATGTAGATTAACATTACTATTCATAATCTATGTAACATGTTATGTTTCTTATATATTTCATATATTTTTATGTTTATTATACAAATCTATATCTTTTTTGTAGATTATCATTACTATTCATTGTGTTTTTGGTATATTTTATATCAGTTGTATACCAAGTGTTCGATAAAATGTCTAAATGAAATCTTATTTTTTTTTGTTTCAAAGTGTTTTTGGTATATTTTATCATTTAATCTACGTAGAATATATGATACTTGACATTCTACATAGATTGCATGACATTCTACGTAGATTGCATGACATTCTACGTAGATTGAATGTCATTCTACGTAGATTGAATGTCATTCTACGTAGAATGCATGACATTCTACGTAGATTGTACATAGAATATGTTCGTCGATACTCTACGTAGATTGCATGTCATTCTACGTAGATTGAATGTCATTCTACGTAGAATGCATGACATTCTACGTAGATTGTACATAGAATATGTTCGTCGATACTCTACGTAGATTGCATGTCATTCTACGTAGATTGAATGTCATTCTACGTAGATTAACAGTTTTATTCTATGTATTTTTGGTATATTTTATATCAGTTGCATACCAAGTGTTTAATAAAATGTCTAAATGAAATCTTCTTTTTTTTTGTTTCAATGTGTTTTTGATATATTTTATCATGTAATCTATGTAGAATATATGATATTTGACATTTTACATGACATTCTACATAGATTGCATGACATTCTACGCAGATTGAATGACATTATACGTGGATTGAATGTCATTCTACGTAGATTGAATGTTATTTTACATAGATTGCATGACATTCTACATATATTGTACATAAAATATGTTTGTCGATACTCTACATAGAATTTGACTGATTTATTTTCAATGTTTTATAATGAAGATTATTTATAAAATATTAGATATATATGAATGTAGTAGTTATTAGATGTTTTACATGATAATCTATGTAGATTACATGATAATCTACATAGAATATATGACACAAGACTACTTGTAAAAAATCACACATAATCTATGTAGAATGTTATGTTTCTTATATATTTCATATATTTTTTTTATTCTTATACATTTCTATATCTTTTTATGTAAATGTACATTAACATTCAATGTGCTTTTGGTATATTTTATCATAGAATCTATGTAGAATATATGATACTTGACATTCTACATGACATTCTACGTAGATTAAATGACATTCTACGTAGATTGCATGTCATTCTACGTAGATTGCATGTCATTCTACATAGATTGAATGTCATTCTACGTAGATTGCATGACATTCTACGTAGATTGTACATAGAATATGTTCGTCGATATTCGACGTAGATTGCATGTCATTCTACGTAGATTGAATGTCATTTTACGTAGATTGAATGTCATTCCAAGTAGATTACGTGACATTCTATGTAGAGTATCGACGAACATATTCTATGTACAATCTACGTACATTGGACATATACATTTTCCATATTTTATAATTAAAATTATTTGTAAGATATTATATTTATAATGAATGTAATAGTTATTAGATGTTTTACATGAAAATCTATGTTGATTACAAGACAATCTACGTAGATTACATCATAGTCTACATAGAATATAATACAATACTACTTGTAAAAATCACACATAAACTATGTAAAATGTTATGTTTCTTATATATTTAATATATTTTTATGTTTCTTATACATTTCTATATCTTTTTATGTAGATTAACATTACTATTCAATGAGTTTTTGATATATTTTATCATGTAATAATCTACGTAGAATATATGATAATTGACATTTTACATGACATTCTACGTAGATTACATGTTATTCTACGTAGATTACATGTCATTCTACGTATATTGCATACCATTCTACGTAAATTTGCATGCCATTCTACGTAGATTGCATTACGTAGATTGCATGCCATTCTACGTAGATTGAATGTCATTCTACGTAGATTGAATGCCATTCTACGTAGAATGAATGACATTCTATGTAGACAGTACATATAATATGTTCGTCGATACTCTACTTAGAATATGACAGATTCATTTTTCAAGTTTTATAATAAAGATTATTTGTAAGATATTAGATTTATAATGATTGTAATAGTTATTGGATGTTTTACATGATAATCCACGTAGATTACATGATAATCTAAATAGAATATAATACAAGACTACTTGTAAAAAATAACACATAATCAATGTAAATTGTTATGTTTCTTATATATTTCATATATTTTTATGTTTTTTATACATTTCTATATCTTTTTATGTAGATTAACATTACTATTCAATGTCTTTTTGGTATATTTTATATCAGTTGCATACCAAGTGTTTGATAAAATGTCTAAATGAAATCTTTTTTTTTGTTTCAATGTGTTTTTGATATATTTTATCAGGTAATCTACGTAGAATATATGAAATTTAAATTTTTCACGACATTCTACGTAGATTGCATGTCATTCTACGTAGAATGCATGTCATTCTACGTAGATTGTACATAGAATATGTTCGTTAACATATTCTATATAGAAAAAAAATATTCTATATAGACATATAATATTTCTATATAAAACACGTTATTTTTTAGCAATTAAATAATTTTCTATATAGGAAAAACAAAATTTTTTTATAAAAAACATTTTTTTTTACTTTAAAAATCAATTATAATGCAAGAAAAATAAATTGAAAATGAAAAAAAGTAAGAGAGAGAAAGAGAAAAAACAGATTTTTTTTCTTTCAAAAATACCCTTTTAACACATTTTCAAGATTCTCCACTATCAAAGTTCAAAATAATTACAAAATTGTCATCCAATATATCAACCATTGATTATCATTAATCCAAAGGCTATAAAAGGTTCTTAGGTTCCCACATTTTTTTATGGTTCTTAGAAGAACCCTCCCCTATATATATATATATATATATATATATATATATATATATATATATGTTCAAGTAAGAAACACTTATTATACAGCGCAACGAAAATATACCACTCTTTAACATATTTTTTGAAATATTTTTTCATAAACATGTTTTAATTAACATCACACAGGTGACATATAAATTTCACGCACATTCACACATTTTAAGTGTATGAAATCATGCATCACATAAATGTACGTTCACATATATGCAAATTTATGTAAGTGTAGGTATACATCATTCTTAAGGAGTTAGAAGGTGCGAAATTTACATATCGTCTTTATAATGTTACTTAAAACATGTTTATGAAAAAAAATTTAGAAGATAACGAAATATGCATATCATTTTTATAGTGTACTATATGTGTGTGTGTCTATAGTTCGAGTGAATACCACTAATTATGCAGCGTACCAGAAAGTACCAGTTTTAAATAGTAACTCTCGAATCAAGTGCACGTACCTAAAGATATCAACCTTAAATTTTTTTTTTTTAACATTTTCTTTTTATAACCATGTTTAAATTAACCTAATACCCATGATATATGAATTTCATATGCATTCACATGATCTTTTTTTATCATTCACAAGATTTATGTGAATGATCATTCACACCATTCACATTATCTTTTTTAACATTCATAATATTTATGATGGTGCTTTTGATAAAAAAAATCTTATAATGTTGTCTTACGCATATCTATGCAAAAAAATATATGTGAATGATCATTCACAACAGTGTTCACTGAAATCTAATGGGTACGCTGATGAACTTGATTTTATATATATACTTTGACAAACATATATACCTTTAACATAAGAATGTAGTTTTCGAAAAAATACATTTCAGTTTTTAATTAATATGCACTTTCGAAAATCTGCATGCAATTCAATTCTTTATATAATTAAAAATAAATATAATAAAAACAGCTCTGGCAGAAATTTTATTGTTAATTATCAAATCAATGCAATATGACTTTCTCCATTTCATTAGAAATAAGATATTAATTTTATTGTTCCTATAATGTTCAAATTAAATTTACATATACAGTTAAAAAGGAAAAAAAAAAAAAAAAACAGCTATGGCAGAAATTTTATTGTTATACCATCCTTTAACAATTGATTAAGACCATCACATCGTGTTTTGATAATTTAGGTTAGGTTTAAAAAGAAAGAAAAAAGTTTAATTTTTTGGGGATTTGGGGGAAATTATGGGATCGCATTGTCCATCGATCTTATGATCTCACCATTGATCCTATACTACTTACGATCCTACTCCGATTTAGATTGTTTTTGAAAGTTGGGACTGTACAACCTATGATATGATAAGGATCAGGATCTTGATAACCTTGATATATAGCATTGATAAAAACTGTGTAATGGTTTTATATATTATCCATGTAATTATGTATACATTATCTATAGAAATTAAGATTGTTCATAACAAGGATATTATTTCGTGTTATATGGTTATATACAACCTTCTTAACAATCTAATAATAAAATTAGACAAAAATAATTTTATTGGTTTGTCTGTATAGTCTTCGACACACACATACAAGGACGGACCCAATATATAAAAATGGGTGTCACTTGACACCGATAATATTTTAAAATACCGAGTTACGTGTATATCAAAAACACTCGAGTACGTGACACCTAGGATTTTTTTTAAGTGACACCTACAATAAATATATAAAAGTATTATATACATATCTATTTTATATTTGTTGTTTTTATTACCCAAATTTATTGAAATACTATTGAGATTTAATCATAAAAATTTAAAAGAAAAAAAAACCTAATAGAAATTAGAAAAACATAAGAGAGAAGAAGCAAATTATTAGCCCAAAACATTTATAAAAAAAACCCAAAAATCTTGTTAGTTGTTAATTTTGTGTTGGCAACCCATTTCGATGACCCGATCCGTTTTACAAAAAAAAATTTAAAAATCTAATTATTAAACTTACTCTTGAAAATTGACACCGATAACAAAAATTCTGCATCCGTCTCTACACACACACACACACACACACACACACACACACACACACACACACACACACACACACACATATATATATATATATATATATATATATATATATATATATATCATTGAAATTGATTTTTTGTTTGTAATATTTATAGTTGAAAATTTGCAGTTATGTATGTGGGGGGAAATTAAGGGAATTAATTGAAAATGCACATGATTACAATAAATGTAGCTATTAAAAGAATCGTTATTGTAAGAAATAGGTATGCATGTATTTGCATGATATACGGGGCACTTAATGCAAACACACTTGTACAGAGTTGTACTGATTAATTGTTTAACATATGCATATATATTATGCTAGCTTTTCCAGTTGTTTCTTGATCAATTTTTATAAAATTTTGATCTTTCTAACCAAATTGTTTTTTATTTTTATTTCTAACCTATTCCGTTTGATCAAATACCTCTACTACATATTATCAACAAAATTTTGCATCTTATAAATTAAAGAAATTATAATTAAACATGTACCTACAAACATTCATATAATATAAGTCTAGCTAGTTTCAACTTAATTAAATTAGTAAATAATTTTAAATTAAAATTGTTAGTACATAGTTAATTATAGACTTTATTAATAAACTTAAAAGTATATACATACCCAATTAACTAATCCAAATTTTAGAAAAGGCAAGCAAATGGAGCATAATTGTTCAAAAATCTGCAACCATCCTGATGGCACAGACTCCCACAAACCTCAATATATAGACAGTGGAAAGATAGAGGATGCCCATATATATAGGAAAGTCATAAGGTTGAGTGTTGTCTGCTTTCAATTCTTCAACTTACCCGGCCTGCAATTGGCTTAAGAAATTTAGGGTTTCATCCAAATCTTAATTTAATTTATTCTGGTCGGATCTTTATGTCTTTAGTTTTATTTTGTTTCATATGAAACTTTAATGCATTTTTGAGTCTTTATTGGGCATGTTATTGCATGCCAGCATGCATTGCGTCTTTCAGGACATGTTTTGCTGTTGATCGAGCCTAAGAATCAGTTGCACTAGTTTGTCACTGGTCCTATATTAATACTTTTATATGATATATAGTTATAAAGCATATTAATTTGTTTGTTTTAGTATTTATAGGAATACATTAGAATATTATTCAACAAAAGTAAAATGTAAATGATTTTAATTTTGAAATGTCTATAAGCAATTTTTATTAGGAACTCAACTAGGAAGTAGCTAGCAATATTAATAACATGTATAGCGTCTAGAGGATGCCCATAGAAAATTCATAACGTATGGCGTCTACAAAGTATACGTTTGTGAGATCGAGAGGATGCCGATAGGAAAGTCATAATGTATAGCATCGACACCGTACAATACCAACCATTCAATCAACACTTACTAATGATCAAAACGTAGTAAGTCCAAGGGGAATACCAAGGCCGCCAAGCCAGCTGCTTGGCCACATCACCCCACCCCGGCACCAGCGGGACACTGCCTCCACCTTGGCGACCCCGTCCAAACGCCCCCCTAACGGCTTTCTCACTACAACGGATTCTCTCTTTTTCTCTTTCTAAAATTAATTGAGTTAATGGTTACTGGGATAGAAAATTGAGAATTATGGTTATTTCCAAAGTTTTAGAATGAAATACTGGAGAGTAAAAAAATGATGTCACTTTAAGAAACTTGCACACACATACGACAACACGCATATATGTATGGAGGCGCGCGCGCGCGCGCACACACACACACACACTCTCTCTCTGTAACCAATACTCACTGAACCAGCAATACCCGAGAGGTGTCTGCATGTGATCGCGCGAACTGATTACAATTGATATTGTTACATTAGCTATAAACATTATCCTAAAGCTTTTAAAAATTGTACATGTGACAAAAATGTGAAAATCAGACTTTTGATCCTCTTTAAATAGGGGACTCCTTTTAAAATGAATGTCACTTAATTAATTCAACAATTATTGAGATCAATTAACCTCTAGCTTAGGCTTCCTATTATTAGCAAATAGCAATTCTCCTCAAGAAATTGTTTATTGCAACACTCCACATTTGATATTTTTGTTGTATCATGTCTAACAGTCATGCGATCGATCCGAGTAACATACCCACTTGTTTAGTTGAAAATCGAACTTTATGAATTCTTAATTTCCATGATAACTGAAATTTTCATGTTTCTGTCAGAAGAAATCAAAATGCTTCTAAAGCGGAGCTTAATTTGTGTCTAAGGACAAGTGTGAGTGTAAAAGTTGAGTCCCTCTGTATCATTAATGATTGTAATGTTTAAGCCTTTAATAAATGATATACTTGATTTATAACATAGAATAGATAATTAATTATTTAAATTGACAATATAAAACAGTGATGTCCTGTTCATGCCATATAAGTATATAGTTGATCATTTAAACTGATTAAAAAAAATGTCCCTTATGAATAAGTTTATATTCATATATAAAAATCTAATTACTATAAGATATACTTGACTTATAATATGTTATTTAGAGTTTTAAAAGGTTGTTGGATTTTTAAATTAATTGATTAATCAAAAACTTTATAACTTATAAAATAACTTTATTTATAATAAAAACTTATTACCGAACATAACTTTATAATCTAATAAATATAAATCTAAGTGCATAAGTAAGAATACAAACCAAAATTTAGTACCCTGTAACTTTAGGAAATATTTAATTAAAGATGAAATATGTGCATAGGTAACAGTGAAAATCATACACTTTTACGAAATGGTAAAGAAAATATATAATTAAAGATGAAATAGGCTGATGTCATATATACTATATTTATGAATTTAGTTTAAAAACTATAATTGACCACTACGAGCGAGATCAAGAAACTATCAAATAAGAATGCTCGACTGGTCTCTTTTCTCGTATGCTCGGAAAATTGAATTTTGAGACAACTCTGCTTTTACGGTTTTGAGTTTATGCCTTTTCGGATCTCAAGTTTTTGGGCTTCGATTTCTTTTTCAACTTTTTGGCATTTCGGTTTTCTTGTTTTTTGGCTTCAATCCTTGTTTATCCTTTTCCAGTTTCTTTCTCACTTAAGTCATCGAAAGTAAGTCACACTTACAAACAAATATATTTTCTTAAATATCCTCTTTATTTAAAAAATATGTTTATAAAAGTAAAGATCCTTACATTTCACAAACCTAAAAGTCCTAAACATCATCTGATGCAATATATAAATAAAAATTAGTCTGGTGCGTCGACAGGCGTCATGACTAGTTAATATATCGTTAGGTTTTAACTTATTAAATGTTAATTACTATGGTTTAAAGCATTTAGTTTGTGTGAGTTAGCTGTTGTTTTTGTTATTCTACTACAAAATTTGATCAAATCACAAAAAGAAAATAGGAATTGAAGATTTTTAATAAACAACTTAGAGGAATCGGGAAGATTGATGAAAATGGAATAAGAATACTAGATATGATTGCAAGATCACGAAATTTGTTAGAAAATAGAGAATTAATTTGATAGATCAACTCAATATGTGGTCGTGTGAATTGAAAGGAAGACAAAAAATGCTTGCTTGTACCACCAAACTCAGCAATTATATTTATATCTATATTTGTTTTCATATTTACCTTATAGTTAAGTGTGTGATTGTTAGAAGGTGTGTTCAAAAAAATCCGAATCCGAGCATCCGAAATAAAAATCCGAAAATCCAATCCGAAATTTTGGATTCGGATAGTAAAATTCCAAATTTTCGGATATTCGGATAATCAGATATCCGAAAATCCAAAAAAAAAATTTTAAATTTAAAATTTTTTTTATATCTTTAGTATTGATTATTTACATAATATTGATTGTTTATTATTATTTTAATGTATATTTTTGAGTTTTATCTTAGTATTATAGATTTATTAACTAATATTTTTATAAATCTTAGTTTTTTTATATCTTTTTAGTCGTTTTGAGTAAAATAATTCCGGATACATTTAGTTTGTGATATATTTATTTTTAATATCTATTTGGATATATGAATTTGTATTTTAGATATTTAAATATTTGATTTAATTTTTATAAAAATATGAATTTTCGGATATTCGGATAATCCGATATCCGAATCCGAAATAGCAAAATTCACTATCCAAAATTTCGGATATTCGAAAATTCGGATATCCGGTTTTGAACACCCCTATTTAAAATAACAAAAGTTGTTACTGTAATGGGTCATTTACTATTCTTAAAAGTTAAAACCTAGCCTAGTAAAAAGATGACAAAGGGGCCTACACGGCAGTCCCAAGATTTAGCAAACATCAATCAAGGGCCGGTCCCAATTAATTAGGCCCGATGGTCCAGCTTATTTGGTCCAACATTTTAAACTGGAAGCAGCCTAGTACATTTAGACCCGTATAGGCTCAATTAATTCGGAACCATGACCAGTTAAACCCGATTATAGGACTTGTTAAGTTCCAGACTTAATTAATTCCAATGATCAATTTTTTTAGATGGCCAATTGGCCATGTACTTTATGCATATTTTTTTTTATCTTTAAATAATTCTACTTTGTCTTTTTATGTAATTCAGTGATTATTTTAAGGGTATGGATATTTTTTCTTCATATAATTTTTTTTCCTCTATCTCTTTTAATCTATGTTTCTTAATCAGCAATCTAACACTAGTTGGTCTTGCAAATATATCTAGTTATCTCATCTCAATCTTTCCATTACTTGATGAATTTTTCGATGTTCTTTAAATTTCTTGAAATTATTTTGATAGCAAATATATTTATTGCATTAGCGAGGAGCTAGGAAAAGAACAAAAGAGTTACGTGCACTACCGAAGGAACAAGAAACCACACAACATCGATCAATAAAGCAACAATCAGCCTACAAATTTAAAATTTATATGGAAATACCCCTCTAAACATCGATGGAACATAGGAACGATAACAATTTCTCAAATGACTTCAATAATTAGCTCACTTCAAGGGAGATGACTTTTAGTGACTGATAAAAGATGTTACTAAAAGTCCTGAACCAAACAGTAAAGGCTTTTAAGCTTTCTCCTACTGCATATAAAGGTCACTAACAAGGCTGTCAATAGAAGTCTTTTTAGACTTGATTTTTCAGTTAGTATAATAGGACTAAAACAATTAATGACTTATAATTTCAGACTTTATAGAGTAGTTAAAAATGTTTATTAAAGCTATTTAAGATGGTTTAGTGACTAAGTATAAATAGGCTAAGTAGTTGATGTTTTTAGAAATAGGACCAATAACGAAGACACCAATAGATGTCGTTGCTAATGACATTGTCGCTGCTATTGGTATTACTGCTAACTTCCTTAAAAAACATGGTTTTCCCTTCCATTTATCAATTGAGCTACCGTCTTAAAAAAAACACCTTGAAAACAATTTGGAAAACATTAAGGAACATTTATGTACAAAATGTATAATTTGAGGAATGTTTGACCGAACTTTAAACATATATAAGTTTTTAGGCTACGTACACCCTTATTGAAAATGTAAGTTGTTAACAAAAAAACTTCTTTTTTTTATTTTTTTTATTTTTTTATCTCTAACTAGATTTAAAAAAAAAAAAAAAAAAGAGATCTTAGAAAAAAGAAAAAGAAAAAAGAGCGGTCATACCATTGACAGAAGCAAGAAACGCAGTCAATCAAGCATACCTCCTCCTTATGTGGAAGTGTCAATTGTGGGGTTATATGAATTTTCATCCTTAATATGTCATATTAATATTAGTCACGCCACGTGGAATGAATCTTCTTCGTACCTTTCTCTGGTCAAGAGTTAGACAACATTTGAATAACATAATGAAATTTAAAACAAATAGAATTTACCTATTGAAAATGTCAGTGAAAGTAAAGATCCCAATAGAAATGATACGGAGAAAAACAATCAGAGTGGGGTTTGTCATGACAATTACGGTAATGTTAATCTTTTTTTCGCCGTTAAGGACATTCGGAATTTCATCTCTATTGATACTTTTTTAGTTAAAGTTAGTAATGAGGCCGTTATTCTATATATTTTGATTTTGATATTAAAAATCATATTTTTGAGAGTTTGGTACACAAAATAAAATTGAAATGATTAAAATTAAAATTTAGCTTGTTTTGAACTTTTGATAACAATGATAAGTAGTTAGATTGTAATTATTTGTCATCAATTTTCTGTTATAAGAATTTGACATTCTATCAATTTATACATGAATTAAAATTCAACCTACATTTTTAACCAACACTAAAAACTATCTTTTACTAATCACCACGAAACATATTATAACTAAATTTTAGATTCTAATTCTTTCGAATTCCATTCAATTAACCAAACTCCACCTTTGTTAGTTTTATTGTTCGGAATTTCAAATAAAATGAGTCAAAATTTGATTAAATTCTATTAAAATCGATTGTTAAAACTATTTAAATAATTAATATTTTAATATACTTTCATCTTAATGTTTTTGGATATTTAGTTTTAGGATTGAATTTTTTTAAATTTTACTTAAATTTCTTAACTCATCCGCAAGGGATATCATAAAATTTTACATAATCAATTGATCATACTGTTTATTTATAACAGTCTCCCCAACAACCATAATACACTTTAAAGAATTATGAATTAGACCGACTTACTATTTCTGTATTTCACTTATTTTTTAGATAACTTTAAATTTTATATCTATACACTCTTAATATTTTATAGAGAGACCCACTTAATATTTACTTTTCTTTTTAAATAACTTTATATGATTAAAAATTATAAATAATTCTATGATACTAGTTAATTACATATGATACATATTACAAAGATGATAATTTGATATCATTACTTGTAATCGTATAATACTCAAATAATATGTCATGTTAGATTATGATGTTTATGTATGTATATATGAGTTAAATATTATTACATTGCTATTGAAATCCATGTGACAGCATGCAAATTAGACATCATGTATAGGAGTTTATTTTTATTACATTCCTCCCCTCCGACCATTTGGTCTCCCATAAAATAACATTATATTTTAAGAAATAGTGTCAAGAAATTTAACATAAAATACAGGTTTTGTCAATAAACGTATCATAACTAAAAATTTTTAGACCGAGAAATGATCACAAATTTTATTTTTATTGAATGGTTATTGATACTATTTCTGTCAAAATTAAATTTTATCGTCATTCCTTGACCAAAAAACTTTTATGTTACATATACCGTCAAGTTTCAATTTTATGTTACATTTTCTTGGCATTCCTTCCTATATTTTAAATATTGAAACAATATTTTTATAAATTACGACTCAAGAAAAGTAGAAAACGATATCATATATAGATCCATATCAATCAATATTAACGGTCAATTGATGGATATTTCCACGAAATGGAAATCAAAGTGGAAAAAAAAAAAATCCAAAGAGTTACGCAACGGATGACGTCACGGCTTACTATGATGGGGCATCAACCATCATGGTGAAGGTGAACCCTCTAGAACCCGTTGAATTGTCGATGAGACTACAAATCTTGACTCTTTGCTTTTTAAATTCTTGGATTAAGGACTAGGAGCTCACATATATGTATATCTTATTTGGATTAATTAATTGATAGCGTCAAACAAATCAACAATAAAACTTGTTTGTTACAGTTTAATTCATATAACAAATATGTTTGTGTGTTTCCATTTAGAAAATAAATAAATATTTTATATATTCATCAAAGGTGTTTTTACGTTTGTTTCATGTGAATGTGTTTACTCATTGTTTAAAGGGAATAAAGCTACTTTCAAATTCTATTTTGACTGAAAAAAAAAAACATGAAATTCAAATTTTAGATCAATAAATATTATTTTTTTTTATCAAAAAGAAGCATAAAATTAAGATTTTACCTTATTAATTGGTCATCAATAACATTTTTTTTTAAATTTGAATTTTTATGTTATCTTTTTAGTTTTAATAAATTTCGCATTACCTTTATTATCAATTTTTGTATTTTATGTTAACTTTTTTGATCCATTGTTTAAATTGAATTTTCTTCCACTTACCCAACAAGACATCATGCTTCTAGAACCCCTCTCCCACCACCACCTGCTTCATTTCATTTTTTTGTTTTTTAATCTTCAATTTCATCCATCTCTAACTTAATACACAACCTTATATACGACTTCCAACTTTTCATGCTACCAAATATATAAAAAATTAAAAACACACATGAAAATGGTACCAACTTCCAACGCCCTTGAGCTACCCTTAAACGAGAATGATTCACAAGACATGGTTCTCTATCAAGTTCTTAGCGAGGCCAACTCCATCGTCACTCTTGGCGCAACGACTCCCGCTATTGCTGTTTCCAGAAATACCCTTCACCCGACTCGTGTCATTACCAAGACCAAGCAGCATTACAGAGGGGTAAGGCGTCGTCCGTGGGGTAAATATGCAGCCGAGATTCGTGACTCCAATCGACAAGGTGCCAGAGTGTGGTTAGGGACATTCGAAACCGCTGAGGATGCTGCCCTGGCTTATGATCACGCTGCGTTTCAAATGAGAGGTGCTAAGGCTCTTCTGAATTTCCCGGCTCGATTAGTCACATCAATACCTAAAATCACTCAAGTATCAACCTCATGCCAAACTGATAGGCAGGGATCGGGTTCGAGTCGTAGTAGTCCACACCACATTTTAAGTCTAACGCAAAATACGAAAGATGAACAAGGATCATCAAGTCAAGGAAATATGTTGCAGCTGTTTTGATGTGTGTGTATATGCATTAAATTTGTAGGGAAGCTTGTATTTGTTGATGACTTGGGGTCACAGATTCTCTATATCAATTGACATGCATACATAAGGATACGTTAGATAATCGAAGAGAAAAGAAATGATGATAAAATTAATGGTTTTTTACGCTATGAATTTTAAAAATGCAATAACCATATGGTGGTTGTAATTCTTTTTCATGAGTTTAGTTTTTACTTAATTCTACGCCATTGATATAGAAATGAAAAAAATTGAATTTTAACTTAACCATGGTTCCAACTTGAGAATACATAAAAAAAATTATATATATGCAATTCAAGTCTTCTAAGTTCTCTTGGTTAGTCAGCCAACTATTTTTATTCGGCATAATCACGATACCAGCACTTTACAGCTCTTTTTATCAGGCGTCCATAGGGTTCTTGCTAATCATCGCATCTGCGTGAATTTCAATTCCACCATCCCATGGTTCGTTCATAAGAATATGGCCTTGATACGATTTGAACATGGGTCTCTCTTGATTCTTGATTGATTTGTCATTGTTGCACCCAAGTACGATTTGAAACCTGATCGGTGTAGGCCACTGAGGTTGGGTTAAAAAGTACGCTTTATTGACCGTTTGTTGATCACTTTCTGTGTGAGAAGTGAATTTCTTACCAATATGGCTAGAACTTAAGACTAGACCGTTAAACTGACGAACAGGTACCAATTGGTTCGGTTATCCGTTCTTTTTTTTTTTTTTAATCAATTTTAGCTTCTATTTCATTCCCGTCCAATCTAGTTTTGGATTTTCTTTTTATTCTTTATAAAAGTTAAAGAAAAATCAAGGACATAGTGACTGAATCGATACGCTTATAAGTTTGAATTTTAGCTCCCGTCTAGCCCGGTTTTTGCTCGTTGCCTCGACACAGTCCACTAGTTTTTGTTTCCAACTTTTTTGATAAAGATTTTGTAGCGGGATAATTGCGCAAAAAACCCCAAACTTGTCTGCCTTTTGTGATTAAAACCCCAAACCATTTTTCGTTGCATAGAAAACCCCGAACTAACTAAAAATCAGTAAATCAAGGTTCTATCAATGAGTAACGGGTTGAAACCGGTTATTAATCCTACGTGGACTGGTAAATAACCTACGTAGAATAAATTTTAATTGTTGAAACCGATTTCCAAGTATTACACATCATTTTTAACCATTTTGATAATTTTTAATTGTAATTTTTAAACGGGATTACCTCATCTACGAGCGTTAAAATGATGTGTAATACTTGGAAATCCGATTCAACAATTAATATTTATTATACGTAGGTTATTTACCAGTCCACGTAGGATTAATAACCGGTTTCAACTAGTTACTCATTGATAAAACCTTGATTTACTGATTTTTAGTTAGTTCGGGGTTTTCTTTACAACGAAAAATGGTTTGGGGTTTTAATCACAAAAAGCGGACAAGTTTGAGGTTTTTTTGTGCAATTATCCCTTTTGTAGCATACAACTATACATTTAAATTTTTGGAATATAGTTGGACACTTTTAGAAGCAAAATGTATGGGCTAGCTATTGGGCCATGTATGTTTTCGCGATCAAACTTGTAAGCAATTCAAAGATATGTTAATAAATAATACTATTGGGTCAAAAATTTTTTTCTTGGCCCAACTTAATATATAGCTAACGCCTAAATCGAGTTTGGTATTTTGTTCTCAATCACAAAAGTGCAAAACAATAAAGCATACTGTGTATACATAAAACAAGATAAAATGCAAAGGAAAAAAAATTTTAATGTTATTCGTTTTGACTATTTATCTAATACTATTATTTTCTGTATGTTTTATATTTGTGACCGAAAATGGAAAATTAATATGCTTTTCATATATTTGAAGTTGTTCATGAGAAACAATACACTAAAGATTTAATGTTGTAAGAGTTACAAGTTTAGTATTTTGTTTCTTAATTAATTAGAAGCTTTTCGACGATAAATTTTCTGAAAAACCATCTCCAAGATCCTCAAACTTGATTATATCAATGTTGTCATCCCAGTAAAAGTCTTCCAAGGTTTCCAATCTCTTCAATGGAGGTGGAGGTGATCCATTCATGACATGCACCTCTTCTTGGAGTTCTTCCCATTCTCTAAATACCCTTTTATTTGTATGTCCCTCCAAGTGATGAATATTTGTAGAATCACTAGACATCCGTTGATCAGAACTCGTTGAATGATCAGTCGAGGCACTTTCTGGTTGAGTGATCCGCGTTACGTTTTCTACAACATGGTTAGGAAAGTTTAGATGTGCTTTGGGACCTCTGATTCTCAATGCTGCCTTGTCATAAGCCAAAGCTGCTTCTTCCGCGGTCTTGAAAGTTCCGAGCCAAACCCTAGCTCCTTTTCTTGACGAATCCCTAATTTCGGCTGCATACTTCCCCCAAGGGCGTCTCCTGACTCCCCGATAACGTTTCTCAACTTTCACAACTTTAGCGCCTGTGGTAGTACCCGAAATAGTGCCATCACTTTCTGAACAAAACTCGCATGAATTTTCCAACTTCTCTGAATGGTCATTAACAATTCCATCAAGGATTTCTTCCCATTCTTCCGCTCCCATGGATATCCATCTGCCTAGGCTCGGTAGCCTTTGTAAAAATCCCATTGATCCATCTCCTCTATGATCAAGATTTGGCAGTTCTTCCCAAGATTCTGAAACTTCAAATGTTTTCTTTGTTACTTCATCGTTTGTACGACAATCTTCACCAATGAAATTCGCCCATACGTTCTCTAGAATCCCTTCAGACGGAGGAATCTGTAGATTATTCTCGACTGCCATATTTCAAGATTTGAAAATGGAAAGGGAAAGAAAAGGAAACTGGAGATATATACACACACACACAAAGCTAATACATGCATGGCTTAAAACAGCTCATCATTGATTCAATCTAGCACAAAGTATGAATTTGGCAATTGCATTAGCATAAATCAAGGATGATTTGAAGATTAGGGTTTAAGGAAAGGTGGTGGAGTGTTGACTTTGGTATAACCTAGAAAATTTGTTTAATTATATAATAAAATGAAGTAATATTTAAATGGTAGGATAAGGAGAAGTCAAATTAGTAGATCATAATTAAATAATTCACTAGGGATGGTATATGTTTATGTTCCCATTGGCCAACATCTTAATTATTACTTAAGCTTAAATTCAGACCTTAAAAACATTCCTCTTTCTAATTAATTGTCAGAATATTTTCTAACTATTCATGTGGTTTCAATTAGGGGTGGGTGTCAAATGCTCAAAATCTTTTATTTCAATTTAAACATCTATATGGTTTAAAAGATTATATATGTATTAGTTTTTAATATCAATAATACTTTTCTTAAGTTAAGACATATATAGGAGGTAAATAGGTAATCAGGTAACATTAGGCCAATTAAATGGTAGTACGTACAAATGGTTATTCAAAACAAAACTTTTGTTAAGTTGTTTAAGAATATGGAAAAATGCCAAGAAATGTAACATAAAACTTGAAATTTGCCAATAAATGAAACGTAAAAGAATTTGCCAAGAAAGAAACATAAGAGTCAATATAAAATCAAATCTGGGAAGAAAAAAATACGAAATTAGGTCTGAAACCAAATATAAAATAAGATCTAAAACCAAAGATGTAAAAGTAAACAACAAATCAACAAGAACCCCGGATGAGAACAAATCTGGATATCCAAATGAAAATCAAATCCGGAAAAAAATATTTCAGGTAAACATACTTTTTTACATTAGAAATTGAATTTGATAATCTTTGTCAATAGTTAAATTTAAAATTTTATGTTACATTTATTGGCATTTTACTCTTAAGAATAAGTGATCATAACTTTTTTGCTTGTCTTGTAATTTGTAATCATCAAATTATTAGTGTAACTATTTTAGCCCATCAAAGCAAACTAGTCCGGTCTATTTAGCTAGCCTCTTCAGTTGAAATTGTAACTAATGACAAACAATAAATAAATCCGAAACCTTACTGATTTTTTTAAAGAAATTAATCAACTTAAAATCGGGATTTAGAAATCCATCAATATCAATACATAATCTACTTTTTTAAATGGTTTAACTTTTAGGGAAAACCAGAAGTAAACAGTGGGAATCGAAGTGTCCATTCAATGTATTAAACTATTTGAGTAAAACAACTGCAAATAATGATATTTCTTGGACCTCAAGAAAAAGATAAAGTATTTCTGGGGTAAAAGTTGAATAAACAAAAGATCACACGCTTGGCAAATAAAATAATATATTTACCAACGACAAAAGCGGAAGGATTGTCCACAAATTAAGATAAGTTACAAATAGACAACTACTTTTGTTGGTGTGGCTCATTTCTAATGTGGGCTAAAAGCTCATTATTTCTTTATAAACAAGAATCAAGAAAATAGCATGAGATTTTTCTTTTTTGGCCAAGAAACTACATTCTATCCATATTCCATTTTTTATCATCTTATTTTATTACCCAATGATCTTCCATATGTCATTGCAGTTGACCTTTTACATGTTACTGTAGTTTACCTTCCGTATGACACTGCAGTTTACCTTCTGTTTGTCATTGCAGTTCTTGACAGCGACCTTCCACATGCGAGATTTTCCTTCCATATGCAATTTTTGACCATATCTCTTTATTATACTTGTCTTTGAATTTATTATTATTTAAACACTGACTTAAGCGTCAGAGGTCGTCGATTCCTAGACACAAGCCCTAGGTCCACTTCTAACGTTTATTTGTTGTTTGTAGTGATGTTTATTGGCTCGGGAATACAATGAACGACCTACCTCCTACAGCAAGGTGCACCGAAGGAAATACGCTCAAACAACTTTATAATTCAAAATGTATTCCAAGTCACACAAATTTTACGGTTTCCACTTTCCAATTTTTTTTCTTTTTGAAATGAAAATAGATTACAATACATAAAAGTTATTTTGCTCTTTGATGTGATCATCTAAATTTAACACATATAAAAAGATTCAGAATATTTGCCTGCAAGATGTACAAGATAATATATACATTAGTATGTTTTATATACACAAGTGTAACGTAACGAGTGTGGTGGGTATGGTCATCCAACTGTTTTATTGTCTATATCAACATTGCTTTAGATTATCTCTTTATTTATATATTCTATCTATCTCATTGAAACTTCTATTGTAGTTATTTTGCTACATTTTTTGTATTAAAAGAATCAGAAAATTTAAAAAAAAGTATGTGAGAAGGTTGATTCCCCACCGGTACCGGCCACAGGATAAACATATTGTTTGCTCTAAGGGTGGAGTGAGACAGTGAGTACTCATTCCTTCCAAATCTCATCTTTCTAGACAATTCTATGCCACATCAATTTTTCGCTTTTCACTCTTTCCATTTTTCTACGTCGGAAAAACTCATCTTTTTATCCCAACATTCTAACTCATTAATTTTTAAGGGAGAGAGGAACCCGCATGAGAAGGTGAAGTCGAGGAGGGTGGGTTCAGTTGGTGCCAAGGAAGCCGGGGTGGTATTCCCGACGGGACCATCCTAATTGGTGCATCTGCTCATCATTCCGAATGAGTATATCATTTACGCTAAAGATTGTTATATTGTTGAGAGTTAAGATCATATTCTTAAAATAACCTAAATTTTATCAAACATCTTACAAAAAACCAACTCATTCCTTTTCAAGTATCTTGTACTACATGCTTGAGTTTATTATGTAAGCCGAAAATGAATTTTTGTTGCTAAATATCTAACCAGTGCACATTGTAAAAAAAAAAAAAAAGAAGAAGAAGAATGTTTGGTACTATATATTTGAGTTTTCGGCATATGTACAAAAGTATAGACAACTCGAACCCATTTCTAGATGCTCCAATTTAATGTCATCGAAACCCTATTTGATGTGTCTATGTCATTACTCTCTCTCTTAAATCTAGGACCGACAATATATTTATCAGTGGTGTTCAAAAATTTTTAAAAACCAAAAAATCAATAAAAAAATTGATAAACCGTCTTTATTTTAGGATTAACCGAACCGGGTTTTTCCTTAAATATTGGT
This sequence comes from Centrapalus pauciflorus, assembly GCA_020465985.1. Classification (NCBI taxonomy): domain Eukaryota; kingdom Viridiplantae; phylum Streptophyta; class Magnoliopsida; order Asterales; family Asteraceae; genus Centrapalus; species Centrapalus pauciflorus. Next base: position 29,508 of record JAANYP010001262.1, read on the forward strand.
TTGTTAACCAACCGAAAGAACCTTCCGTTTAGATTTTGATTACGGTTCATATTTTTTGTGACGGTTAAGCCCAAAAAATTAAGTTCTATAAATTTTTGTTTTATTGTCTCTCAATATTAACATTTATTATCACAATAGTAATATAAAGTTTCTATTCACTTGTTAATTTATATTAATACCATAACCGAAAACAATTGAAGTTTTATATGTTAATTTGATAAGAATACCAAACAATTACTTTATTTTTACTAGAAAATTATTATCAACATGTTAATTTAGTGAATACGGATTTTTACTAGATATCCTATGGATGTCTAACAGGGATTAACTGCCCTTGGCAAGATTTAGTCTTAGTATGCTTAGATTGTAATAGTCGTTTCTTTGGTGTTGGGGATTCACTTTGTAGCTCCTTAGGGGGCGTTTGGTTCGCATATTTTTTTCTCTGGGATTTGCATTTTGTCAAAGGATTTGCATTACGCAGCATTTTCATTTGTCATGATTTTGTCAAAGAATTTGCATAATCTTATAGAAAAAATTTGTTAATCTGAAAAATGCAAGGTAACTGGGATTTAAAATCCTAGGGGGGAGGCTGGGATTTTAAATAACAAAGAAGTGAGGGATTTAAGAAATCCTGGGATTTTAAATCCTTACTGAAATTTACGAACCAAACACAGGATTTTAAATGCAAATCCCAGGAAATTCACGAACCAAACGCCCCATTAGTGTTTGATTTCAATTAAAATTTGTCTTTCAAAGAAATATATTAAAATTTTAACCATATTTATTAACATATTGTAACTTTGTTCATAGCATTCTTATCTTGAGTTTTAAAAACTATTTATATAGTAAATGTTAGGGTTTTTAAAAATTAAAATTTATTAATAAAAAATGGTTAATCTATCAGTTAACTGGTTAATACATTTTAGATTTAGGTTCACAAAATCGTTTAACTGAATGTTAGGGTGAGGGGTATACTCACCCCTCCCAAATTCTATCATTTTGGATGCCCTTAGCATCACGTCAGTTTTTCTTTTTTCACATTTCCATGTTTGTAAGTTGGAAATACTTATCATTCGATTTCAATACCATTGCACGTTAAAATTTAGAAACAAAGAGAAGGAAGAAAGAGAAGTGAAAGGTCGGGGTAGTGTTGTAAGGCCGAGGCGGAGGGGAAATTTGGCAGGGCTGAAGGAAGGAGCAATGTAGCGGCCGACTTGGGGATGACTTGGCATGACAGCCGGCTTAGCGAGAGAAGTATAGTAGGATACCCCTTTGTCTTAGGGTATGCCTCAAAGACCGTTTTCTAAAACATATATAAATATATGTTAAAGATACTCATACAACCTAAATATGATGCAAATAAAAATATAAATTTAGTAAGGTTTGCAAGATTTAAACATGTTGATAATACTTTTCTGTTAAAAAAACATATATCAAAACATCATAAAGAATATTTAATACTTTATCCACCTTTCCAAAAAAATAATTAAAACCGTATATATGACTATATATATGTGACATTTTTATTGTCTTGTCACTTCTTGACGAGACAATGACCAATCTTCGTTGATGATACCGTAGGGCTACTAACCGCATTTAATTCACTCAAATCCGGGTAATAGAGATGTTCCAAAAAAGACTAGAAGCATCATAAATTTAGTTTTTTTGCTTCAGAAAAAAAGTTTTTAAGTGTAAATTATAGAAATGGTCACTATGGGTAGTGGTGTTCAAAAATCCAAATCTAAGAGTACAATCTGAAAATACAAAAATCCGATACAAATTTATCCGTAATTTCAGATTCGGATACGACTTTGCATATTTTCGGATTAACCGAAAACCCGAAATCCAAACTTTTTTTTTAGAAAAATTTTTGTTACTTTTGTAAACTTTTTTGTCAAACATTATTTGACTAACAATAATTATATTCTTTAATTTAAAGTGTATAATGTTAACCTTGACAAATTTAAAACTCGATTTAATTGCATTTTAATATCTTTTGACGTGTTTTTTTTTGTTTTAAGTTTAATGGACGGCCATGCCACTAATATTAAATCGTTATTCTTAGTTTGGGTGTTATTCGGACGGATTAAATAGGTATTGGGTTATTTGGGTTTGAGGGTGTGGTTCTCTGAACGAACCCGAACCAAATAGGGGACGAGTTAATCAATTTTGGGTTAATTGGGTATCGGGTTACTTGATTTGTGCTAAACGAGTTATTTGGTTATGGTATAAAAACTGAAATCCTTTACAAAGTAGTTTAAACAGATTAAATGGATTGGGTAAACGGGTTAAATGGTTTTATTGGGTATTAGATCTTTAAATCTTTATATATAAACATTTCTAATTCTAATTAAATTTTAGGAATTTAAAAATTAAACGGGTTATTTGAGTACCCGAATGAACATGAATATTATCCGATCCCCGAACCGAAATTATTATTCAGGTACCATTTAACATGATTAACAAAAAACCGAAAACCGAATAATCCGACCCAATTAACTTGTTTAATATTCGGTTCGAATAAGTTATTCGGCGTCGATTATTTTGCACACCTCTATTCTTAGTTCAAAGTCCATTCTTGAAAACAAAACATGCCGAGTTTGCTCAATAAGTAGAAAGATCTCTTTCTTTTAGATAATTCTAACACATACAATATGGTTATATACTTTTCAATTTATACACTGTTATGTAATGTATTTTTTTTTACACATTAGATAGTCAAATTTTTAGAAATGTTTTAAATAGATAGCTACTAATTGTCTAATTATGTGACATGGAAACCGACACCAAACGGTTGCCATGATTACGTTGACGACTTTTTTAAAGGAAAATCACATCAAATATCTATATACTTTTAGGTTTGTATACATTTATGTTGTTTATTAATTTTTTTTTTTTGCACATTTAGTTGTCAAACTTTTAAAAATGTTTCAATTGAATATTGAGTTATGACGCGTGCAAAACACACCTCAGGTTTTAATGTCTAAATGAACCCAAAGTATAAATTACACAACTGGCAGTGTACCAATCGTGTGCAATATAGCTTCAAGAATCACCCAGGATTTATCGAACTCAGGGAACGGAATAAAGAAAGGAGACTCCAATACTACAACCTAAACCAATATTTAGCTATTTCGGAATTTGTGAAGAAATTATCAACTAGAGAAAATAATTAAAATTAATTATCCGAATAACTAATGCAAACTAAGTAACACGTGAATAACAAGTTAAACTAATTTTTTTTGGGTTTTTCAAAATAATTAAAAACTAAATCTAGCAAACACGACTTAAACTAAACTAACGAACGCACCAAGAAAGGACGACTATATAATACGGACCAACTAACAAAAGAAAAGTCAATTTAGAAATAACTTAAGCAAGTAAAGAATGATATTGAATTTTACGAAACTTTTATATTACGAAAACGTCGCCCACTTGGAATTAGAAAACTATAATTAATTGGCGGCGGTCTGGATTGATCGATTAAAGATAAATCGGTTAATAACCGATTATAAATATTCACTTAAGCCCGGATTATGGATTAATTTACCGAATATTAGATTTTTCTCCAAATAAAGATTAAATCATGACAAAACACGTGAAAACAATAAAGTTAATTGAACTGAATTCCAATATTAACCAACAATCTTATTATCGCAAAAAGATGCTAAAAACTATCAATTAATACCGAGAATTCAACCAACCAACTTTATTTATTTGGAAATCAAGCTTTACGGATTATTAGTTTTATTATCGCAACACAATGCCTAAAAACTAAGAAACACGCAAAGTTCTAGATCAATAATTCATCACAAAATCATTATCGCAACACAATGCCTAGAAAATATAATCAATTATCAATTTTTCATCCAAAGTTTCAATTTTTATTAAAAACGCAGATTCAACCAACAATTATTTTCGCAAAACAATGCTAAACGATTGATAAAAATCTGATTTTTAACAAAAATATATGAAGAACATCAAAAATCTAGTAAATATAATCCATAAACCGTCAATCAATCCAAAACCATGCCAATTAATACATATGATTCATCATCCCAAGCGGGTGAACAAGAAAACTACTCACGATCCATAATAAAAACAGAAAATAAACAAAACTTAATAGCATTCATTATGAAATACGAAAGAAAAAGGGACGAATGTACCGAAATCTTGCAAAAAGTGACGAAAACCAACGACTACCGCTAACCGAATGCTTCAATCCACGCGAATATCAATCCCGAATGATTAATCAACTAAAACTACCTTAAACCTACTTGAATATGGGAAGAAAAACTGTAAAAAAATCGTAAAAATATGCTGGAAATCGAGAAAATCAGCTCTGTTTTCGTTCTGGCCGAATCTGTTCTGTATATAAGGATTCTGCGCCGCCTACGACCGTAGGCCTTAAGCTCCACGGTCGTATGTTGACTTGGTCAAACCTGTGCCCTAGCCCACGGTAATGCTCCTTGTACCTCCTATGGTCGTAGGCTTCCCCTTCTACGGTCGTAGGCTCCAAAATTCACCAATTTCGCTTCTTTTCTTCTAGAAAATCCACGAGAACTCGTCGGGGCTTCAAAGTTTGTCGGTTTTTCTTCGATGTTCATTCCTTCGTCGATAAAACCTCTTTTGTCCTATGAATCACAAAAATGAATGAATTAGATATCTATTTCACGTATTTCGAGAGAAAAACCGACCAAATTGCAAGGGAAATGATGCCAAAAATATGTATAAATACGACCATATCAAGTTACCTAAAGATCGATACCAACAGGTTACCATGGGCGGACTTAGATTGGAAGGAAGGGTAGCCCGTGCAACGGTTCCCCTCCCAAATAACTCCGTTTCGTAGTGGAAATTTTTTAAAAATTTTATATATGCAACCGACGAATTTTTATGTGTGCATCTTATAGTATCCAATGAAAAATTATGTGTGCAAATTTATTTAAAATAATTTGATACCTCAAAAATTAAGTTGATTACCTAAATAACTAAATAAGTAATTAATTCAATAAATCAACAACATCCAATAATATTCTAAAAATTAAAACTTAATAAACCCAATATCTAAACCCATTAACCCAATATTTATTTTAACCCAATTTCAAACTCAATAATGATTTTAATTTCTAAGCTCAATTCTTTAACCCTTTTAGCTTTAACCCACTTTTGGAAAAAAGGCAGTGGAAACAAGAAGTGAGAGCATAAATTTTTGAACGGTGTTATGATTTGTGCGATTGAACATGAAATATTTTCTGTGATGACAAATGAAGATTTTATTGATCGATTCCAAAATATAAAAAATCAAAGAGATTAACTGTGAGAGGTAAATTCTTAACATAATAACTTATATTTCATAACAAATTGTATATTTATGTATTTTTAATTATTCTATTTGTTACTTTAAGTTTAATTTTAAATTATAAATATTCATGTGTTGACCCGACCAAAATAATCATTTTAATTTTTGAACCGTGAACGCGACGAAAATTTGTGCAGCGGGTCCCTTCGGTGGTTGGGTCCGCCACTGCCGGTTACTACGCTTATGTAGACATGTTTTATGACATAAAATTAAAAAACCTGATGTGGCTTTTTTTTCTATAAAATGACTCCTAAACTCGATACGTATCAAATTCAAAATTACATCGAAATTACAGTTCGTCTCCCAACCCCAGTGTGTCGATATTTCCATTTCGTTTTTAGAACGATATGCAACGTCGGACCAGATAGAACACATATCCTATTTTTCTTCTTGTATCTTCCATTTGACGATGTTGTTTACCAATGAGTTGTGTATGTGTTGGTCATCTGATAAGGTTGTGTATGTGTTGGTCATCCGATAAGTTTGTATGTGTTGGAGTCAAATGTTTTGGTCCGTTTGGTCATCCATTGGAGGTTGGACATTTCATTTTGGATGATCATGTATTGTCTCCCAACATTCATCGTGCATAACTTGTTTTAGTTTAAGGCTTTGTATTCGGTGCCATTTTTAATATATCGACATTGCTCGTGTGACTGATGTGTTTTTGAACGAGGTCTTTTTATATATGCCTCTAATTTGTTGTATGTTTTTGTTTAAATCTTTCCATTTAGAAGTAATTTGGTGATGTGTACGTTCGATTCCTCGCTCCAGGCGAGCCATGCATAATATTGTGTTTGGCATGGCAAGAGAATTGCTGAAAATGAATCTTCAAATACGGTAGCGATTTCTTTTTCCCAACATTTCGATTTACCATGGGAATTGGGAAGTATCTTGTTAGGATGTATCCATCTTTTTTATAAAATTGAAAGGGTTTTTTAAATATAAAATATAGTTATGTATATGTAAGAAAGGAAGTCGTTAGGTTAAGCCGTTTAGGGGGAAGGAGTTGCATGGTATGATGACGGTGTGGTTCGGCGGGAGGTGGGACTGGTGGTGTTCTCATCATGCGGGGCAGCTTACCACCTCAGCCAGACCGAATCCTCCCGTCATATTAGCTTTTATATTTTTTTATCACTTCCATCATCTTCCTATCACATTTAAACTTATATGATGCTCATCTTCATTTATCGCACTAATATTTTTTAATTTTAAATTAGAATTACATATAAAACAATTGATAATTAAAGTACTTATTTATATAAATAATTAAAACTACAACATGAATAAAAATAAAATTATGACTTATATTATATAAAAAGTAAAAAATAATAAAACAACTACACTTTGTTTGTTACAAAGAATTAAGACTAGGGAAATGGAACCTGGTCTTAATTCTCTGTACCAAACGCACCCCTAGTGATATAAATTGGGTATGTACGTCTCTACAACATGTTTCATAAGATCCGATCTAAGGTTATTGTGTATATTCTAGTTATATACTTCCTCAAGTGTTTTTTGATATACTTGTTGATAAACACTTTTTTAATATGGTGGAAGATTGATTAGGTGGAAGGATATATCATCTAGCATTCATCGTTTAAGATCATATTATTTAATATGACAGAAGCGTAAATAACATTTCTAAGTTTTTGTGGATGACAGGCTCATGTAAAGGTTGTTTACTATGGCCCAACAAGCTTTAAGTACACTGAAAGCTTGTTCGACGACTTTTCTTATTGATTATTGTGTTTTTTAAGCTTATTTGTTTGACGTTGGTAGGATACAAAATATATTTTCATAAAAGTAGCTTACTCAGGTATATCCCTTCGACAAGATAATATGTGTGGTTGTATTGTGCTGAAACGACATATTTGGTGCAATTGCATATGAAATGTCATTCAATAATGACAATTGGTTAAACACATTGATGTCGTTGTTGGAACCGACGACAATAATTAATCCATGACAAAACTATATAATCTTGCGAGATAGCTATTGGCGCAATTGATGACTCCGTTTTCGTATAAAAGTCTGATGTCCATTTAAATACACGCATAGGGGCTCCTTCTATCATCCCTTTAAAATTCAATTATATCGATTCCACGCAATTGAATATAACATTCTCATCATCACTATACATCAATTTCATGTGACAGTCATTCAGATTCTGGTTTTGGATATACAATACATGAGTTCTTTTTAAAAAATTAATTTATACATGCATATTTTAAAAATACAATTAAATTGAATATTGACTTAAAATATGTTATATATTAATCTAATATCATAATACTTAAAGTTAATGATGTACTTATTTACTATTATTGACACGTGAATATAAGCCTTAATAACCTTTTCTTATACTCATCTTTTATACACCCACTGACCCAAATACAACTTGCATTATAGACAATTTAATTTTTAGGCCAAAACTGCTTTCCCATGCCCATGTGTAAACATCTATTTAAGACTTGTTTGTTTACAATTTACAAAGGCGGATAAAGGCCCATTAAAAGAAGTTGATGATTATTACACAAATATACCATAAATGTCCTAATTTAATTCGAATTTTACATTGATGCTTAGTTTAACTTTTTTATTTGGGGTAAAGTCATACAATAGTAACCTACTTTTGAAAATTTATCAATATGGTACGTCTACTTTTATAAATGTCGATATGGTACCTGTACTTCAATTTTTCATACCGATATGACTATATTTGTAATAGACCCCTATTTTTCATACCATTTGAACCCTGTTTCGTATGTAAAAACTGGGCTCTATTATGTAGAATGATCATATCGATACAAAAAAATGAAGTACACGTACCATATAGACAATTAAAAAAGTAGACGTACCATATCGATACATTTCTAAAGTTGGTTGCTATTGTAAGACCTTAACCCATTTTTACAAGTGTAAATTGGTCCAAAATAGGATCAGACTAAATCAAAACAAAAAAATTGAAATTAGAATTAAAAATCGAATTGGATCAAGTACCTATTCCAGTTCGGTTTCGGGTTTTTCCCAACTGCAAAAAAAAAAAAAAAAAAAAAAAAAAAAAAAAAAAAAAAAAAAAAACGAAACCAGTCCCGATCAAATGGACCAGAACCAATTGTGTTTGTATTAAAAAAAGGTAAACCACCCTTTAGGAATTCACCGACCGGTCACACATCCTACATAGAAGAGGTAAATCGTGTACCCATATGTGTCAGGATTTGATCACTAAGCCTCCAATTATAGACAATTAGTTAAACACGAATGAATATTGTTTTGTGTATGTATATACATAGTATGTTAGACATGGAACACATGAGATATTGGTTTTAATGACTAGAATCATACTTATTATATATTCGTATACGATATATATATAGTAGTGATATGTAACTTAAGCAACCACAAAATTAATTATGTCTCTTATCACTATAAAATAAATATGGTTTGTTTACATCTGAAAGTTACAAGCATGCATATTATATATTTCTCTCAATCAACCACTTGACATGGATTAAGTAGCCACCACGAAAGGTGAGAGGGGTTCTTTTTAGTTGAGGTATTGAGTTCGAGCTTTGTCAAGAACGTTTCTCCTTAAATGGAGGTGTTGGATTTAGTCCTCACTGTCAAGGCAAGGACATATTGTAGAATATTCAAAGTTTCTTTATCCATCTAATGCCCACCTTCACTTCAATCAGCCTTATGAACCATTTCTCAATAATTAATTGTGTATATTTAATTGTATCCATAATCTGTTGGATATATTGATAGTCCATTATTAGCTAGCTAGCTAACTGCCATTCTTAAAGCATCATACGTAGGGTCTATTAAAATTAAATACCCTCTTCTACTAAACACACGTACCTATTAGCTAAACCGAACTAAAGCATATATGGTACCTAGCCTCCGTAGCTGGTAGAGGTAGGCAACGATCTGGTTTTCGGATTCGTTGGTTTCTTTGTTTGAGATATTCTTTTAGCTTAAATAAAAAATTAAACCGAACTAAATTTAAAGTTGTCTAAACTAAACCATAAACTGAATAATCGATATGCAAAACAATTTACAAACAACCAAGTACTATACGAGAATCACAAAACCTCCAAACATCTTTAAAATAGCCAAATGTGTAAGTATATAATACCAAAATATCAAGTTCAACATATATAAAATGTTTTATGAACATATAGGTGGTCAATTAATCTTGAACTGATGTTGTTTGGTTGGTTCATTTGCTTCTAACATCCTGCTTGAAAATTCTACGTTTAATAAATCTGCTGCTATTCAAACAAAAAAATAAATAAATTGTTTTATGTCTAAAAAATTAATCTCAAAATTACAATTATGTGTGTGTATTGTATTTCAGTTTGGTTTGACTCACTATCTGTTAGACCATAAATCAATCCACAAACCGAGTTTCATAATCGGTTTGGTCTGATGTCAAACCAAAAATCGATTTCAAATTTGGTTTGACTTTAAATGAATTTGATTTGATTTGATTTTGGGTTTCCTTGGTACCAGACCAAAAATTGCCCACCAATATGGAACCTATAGTGTGAATGTCCATAAATTAAACTCTGACATATACATACATATACATACATATACATACATATACATATATATATATATTGGGGTTCGATTGAGAACTTTTATGCATCGAGGCACCATTGAGAACTTTTGTGCATCAGACTATCTACCAAGAGTGCACAAAGGGCATTTAGAGGATATTAAATGTATGGAAATTATTTTTGAATTAAAATGTTGTTAAGATTATTAATAGCTAAATTTGGTATGAAAATCATCATTAACTTCTTTCCTAAAACCACTCCCTCTTTCTCTCTATCTCTCTCTTCTCTCTCTTAGTCCCCTCTTGATTTTGAAAGAAATGAACGATATGCATGATTTATGTTTGTATGAACGATTCATGTTTGTATTTTGATGTATTTTGATTTTGGAAGAGATGAACGATATGCATGATTTATTTTTGGAAGAGATGAACGATATGCATGAAGAAAAGAACGATATGCATGTATTTTGATGTATTTTAAATTTGTATTACTTTTGTTAATTTTGGAAGTGTAATAATTATATAAGGATTGCATAATTCTTGTTTTACCCATCCGCGAATTTCATTATGTGCACTTGATGCATAAAACTTTCTATTTAATTACCCTTTTGCCTTTTGATCTAACCCTCACATTTTTTTCATCCAAGGGCCAGTGGAGGTTCTTTTCTGCCTCGATGCACAAAAAATCTCAATGGAACATCTCTCTCTCTCTCTCTCTCTCTCTATATATATATATATATATATATATATATATATATATATATATATATATATATATATATATATATATATATTTAACTATAGGTTATGTGATTTACCCTTTCATATTGGTTATTAGACCGATCGGTGAAGAACCCTATAGATGAATCATGAATGTACGCATATATGCACGTACGATTGTGAGTGATATTTTCTTATTTAAGATTGAGAAAATGCCTTGAAAATACATCACATGATGTAATTTAACATAAAAACTAATTAATGATTTTCTACATATTAAATGGTTTAATACTAAAAACCAACATTTTATTCATGTTTGTGATCAATTCATGAGACTTTTTTTAATTGTTTAAGTTATTGTACCGTTTTTGTATATCTTTTGTTTTAGCTATCATTTTTTTATTGCAAATTTTATTATGAAACTACAAGGAAACTAATATACATCGGCCTTTAATACAGAGACCGAACCCAACAAAAAATATATATCCCAGCAAGAACCTAGACTGATGAGATATTATATCAAAAGAAAAAACATGAGCACAAGAACAAACAAGACCCAACAAGAACCATGGCATTCATTCGAAGAATTAACCCAAGACCAAGGCCTCAAAAGGATTAGAGCACCACTTCGAATAGTCCAGCTGTATCTTATCTTTCTTATGATCGATCCAGAGCCCCGAGAGGCGTTGAACAATAGAAATCATCAAACTTAAGCTTTTCTATTGCCAATTATTTACCCATAAAGTCACAAAAATTACTCCCCAAAAGATCTCATTCCACTTATTTATAGAGCTCGAGAAAATATCTTTGGAACAAATAAGACAATGGAGTCCAACAAGCAATCAGAGATATTCCACCATCCCGTAATTTTTCTCCATAAAAAAGTGACCAGTGAGCATTTTAATAAGTAATGATCGATGTTGTCCTAATATTGATTGCACATAACATAGCTGAGGGAATCAATTGCAACTCCACGTTTAGATAAGTTAGCTTTATGTTGCAAAGCATTAGACAATAATCGTTAAATGAAAATATTAACCTTTATAGGAATCAGGGAGTTTCAAACTTTTGAGGTATTGATACCCTCCACCCCATGAAGACTTAAATGTAGAAATTCTGATAGTTGACCTAAAAAGGCCATTTCGATCAACACTCCATTTGATAACATCCCCACCCGATTTCGCAAATTGTTGCTCAATAAGCCATTATTCCAACTTCCAAAGCAAGCATGTCGTCCAAAGCTCTCCCTCTGATATCAACATTCGAGCACCTTCTACCTTGCAATTTGTTATCCACAAAGATCCACCTGTCCATGAAGTAGGTATCTTTTCACCGTCTCTGGTGCAAAAAATCTTGGAAAATAATCATTCAACAAACAACCAGAATTACCATGTTTGATGTACGGGAATTTTTTATTTGATCCATCGACAATAGATTTTTGAATGGCTAAATTCAAACACACTCCCCTACCTTCAATTGATTGAATACTTCGGATGGCAGCCAACAGCTATTTCCGAGCCAAATAGTCCCTTCTCCGCGTGGCCCATGAGCAGCGTAAAGATCATCAATCACAAGCTTCCATATCGAACTACATTCAATCACATAAGTTACTAATAGGTCTTTGGCCTAGCAGTACTAAGTTGTTGCCCCATCCTAGTTGTGCATTCATGTCTCCGTTTAGAAATAGCCAGTGGCGTAGCCAAGTGTGAAGTTAGGGGGGCCATGGCCCACCCTCAATTTTTTTTTTCAATATTATATATATATATATATATATATATATATATATATATATATATATATATATATATATATATATATATAGGTGTGGGTTCAATGGAGAACCTCCATGCATCGAAGAACCTTGAAGAACCTCCATGTACCACCACAAATGCATCACAATTCCCCCGCAATGCATCATTATTTCCACGTGATGCATCAAATTCTCGAGTGATGCATCGATTTTCACATTATTTTCACTTGATGTATCAAATTCCCGCGTGATGCATCGATTTCTACGTGATGCATTTCAGTTTTTCTAGCGATGCATTGTGGTTCTCCAAGGTTCTTCGATGCATAAGGTTCTCCATTGAACCCACCCCTATATATATATATATATATATATATATATATATATATATATATATATATATATATATATATATATATATATATATATATATATATATATTCACTTATTTAATTATTACTTAATACATTATAAAAACTTATACAGGATATGACCAGAATTGATATTCGATACATTGATTTTTTATTTTTTATGATTCATCAACACATATTATTGAATTATGAATACATTATTAGATTGTTGATTACCTATTAATTCATATCTCAAATGTTAATTCGATTGATTTAAAGACAACTGATAGACTTTAATTCATTATCAAATTTTTAATTTTTAGAATTGTAAATTTAAACTATTATTAATACGAATGTATGTACTTATAAAGTCTTAAATCATTTTTACATAGTTGGTTTAACTATTGATACTTGTGTTTGAATATTAGTTTGATTAATTTTAAATTTGTATATATACTAAAATATCTTAATGCATTTTTTGTTTGTATTTGAAAATTTGTTTGGCCACCCCTGGAAAAAAATCCTGGCTACGCCACTGGAAATAGCCACGTAGGTTGTAGTATATATTACATATATAGGTGGTAGTGTAGGTTGATTTAGAAAAACTTTGACTCAGGCATAAACGACATGTATTACTAGTTAAAATTTCCTTTTTAACTTACTTAACTTGCACCATCCGATTTATAAAAAGCAACCCAAGCTTTCTTGTGTGGATTCACCGATCACCAAACTCTTCTAGAAAAAGCCGGAAAAATATTGACAGCTAGTAGAGTTTGGTTTCCAACTATATCAACTTAATTAAGACGATATGTGACAAATGCCATAAATCACTGAAATATTAATATGAGTATTAATTATTGGTGTATATATCATTTTTTTTAAAATAAATTAATTTCGTCACAATCAAATATCTAAAAGAAAATAATTGTTCACAATTAAGTGTTATTTTATATGCTTAGGATAAAAAATAAAATAACAAAAAACGACCATTGATTAATTATATGAAACAAAATCATCATTATCTTTGAAAGATGTATCTAATATTAGGACGAGAATAAAGAATGTGGATCGTCCACTTTTGATGAAATTATATATGTGATCTTTAAAGTATATTTATGAGAATTAAAAACAATTCTTAATTTTGAGGTGATTAATAGAAAAGTTCGAATTATTGATAGTAGAATATAAAACAGTTCTTTTCTATGAAATGAAATTGTAGCGAATTTGATGATGGATGGCATTATTGAACTGTTTTATGTATATACTGGGCGCTAATTATTATTTTAGGTAACAAGCTATTTCTCATATAAAAACTCCTTTTTATAAAAAAAAAATATTAAGATGGGCATTTTTGTTTCTAGTGTCATTTTTTAGTAACACTTCTTCTCCATTAAAAACAATTAATTTTATTATTTTTATTTTCTTTAATACAAGTATATTACTTTTTTTATGATACAAGCTAGGCTAAAATTATCATCTAATATAGAAATTGATATAAAGACAATTACCTTAAAGTCTAGCTAATTAAGTTAATTAAGACAATTACCTCATTTACAAATTAACCTACGTTCATTCTCCTAAATCATAATCTTATATTAAATCTTTTAGCAATTATGGATATATTGATTTAATTCTTCAATCCAAACGTTTTGGTAGGGGTGAGCATGATACCGAACCGAAAATTCCAAAAATAAATAAAGATCAAATGTTGTATCGAATACATAAATCAGTATTGATTCGGTACCGGTACGGTTCAGAAAAAATGATATATTTGCTCACCCCTAGTGTTGGTACCGGACTGAACCGTTATCTAACCGAAAATCCCAAAAACCGAAATCAAAGAATACCAAATCGAATTTCGTACTTAATACATAAATCGCCATTGGTTTGGTACCAATATAGTTCTTGAAAAACGGTACATTTACTAACCCCTATTTTGATATTGATTTGTTGCGGTCTATGTTTATGAAATTGTACGTCAAATTGCATAGGAATAATGCATGTTTAATTTGGTGTCGCCTTTTTCGTATATCTATTTAAAAATGAACATTATAGGTTGTAGTGTTGTACATGTTGTTCTAATTTGATTTATCAAATTGGAAGTACAGACCCTGAATATTGAAGTAGTACGTATTGATGAAAAAGTAGCGCACGCACGTGTATATAAATGAGTCAAATAAGGACCGTAATTAAAATAAAGACGGTAAGAGCTAATGATATCACAACAAGTCATTGGAGTTATTCCACATCATAAATGGTATTTTAGACATTTTTACATTTTAAAATTAAATTTTTTTAAAAAATGCTAAAAGCAATTCACATGCAGATATTTTAGACATTTTTACATTATAAAATTAAATTAAAAAAGAAAAAGAAAAATGCTATAAGCAATTTACGTCATAATACACACACACACTCACTCTCTCTCTCACACACACACACTCTCTCCATCCATCAAGAATTCATCGGTCACCTCAGTGAAGATTCACGATTCCGATCATCATCAATGTCATCTCTTTCCTCTTCTCCGGTGCGCCCCACCCCCTTCCTAAAGAACCCCCACCACTCCACCAACATTGTGATTGCCACAGTCGTCGTTGCTCGACCACCACCACAATCTTCATTTCTTTGAAGATCATCGTAGCATCATGAACCACCATCGCAACAAAAGAATCTGTCTAGTTGGCCGTCTGTTCTCCCTCTCACTCTGACACCACCATGGAGACATTCAATCACTGAACCACCATCGCCAGAAGAAAGCTACGATTGTCGGTGAGGGTTCGAAGGCTACAAATGCCACCGTCTTGCACCATTTTCTCCTCCATTTTTTATTTCTACGATCCAAGGTTTTCGATTTAGAACCCAGATCCATTTTTTTTTTTGTTGAGATAAGGTTTTTTGGTTAAAAAATTGATTGTGAATCATCATTGGCGAACCACAGAGGTGTTGAAGTTATGTGAATCGTCAATTATGAAGTTGCTTATTGGTATCGAAAAAGGACAAAATAAAATGATGTGTTTTGTTTTATTCAATGAATTTTGTTTATGAACTAGTGTGAATCATCAGTGGTGAACTACATGGGTGTTGAAGTTTTGTGAATCATCAATTATGAAGTTGGTCATTGGTATCGAAAATGGACAAATGAAAATGATGCTATTTTGTTTTTATTCAATGAACTTTGTTTACGACCAATTTAATATTTACAATAGAATGGTGTATTTTGTTTAATTAATAACGATATAATGATGTATGTTATTTGATTAATGATCTATGAATCATAGCTTTTAGTGTGTATAAAAAGCAAGAATTGTGAACCATATTAATCATATGCTAATCATTAGTGAATCGTTGGTGAATGAATCACACATGTATGTCGTAAACCACAGATATGTGTGTATCGTTTATCATCAGTGGTGCTGTGAACCGTAAGTGGCATCGTTAAACTTGGTGGTGCCATGAATCACTGTGGCATCGTGAATCATTGTAGTTGTTGTGAATCACGGTGGTGCTGTCGAAATTGGTGTTGCCTCCAATAGAATTAAATTGAAATACATGGTACACAATGACCAAAATATTCTTTTATTAAATTTCACCTCATATAATATTCAACTTAATTACAGTTATGTCACATTGTTTTTTATTTGTTGATTCACAAAATAAATTACTTCTGTTGGTTGATTATCGTCCTCATTTTAAGCACGGTCGTCATGTTATCCTCACTCATACACACACATACATATATAGTGGGTTCAAGAGAGAACCTTAATGCATTGGGATCTAAAAGGAGAACCACAAATGCATCACAATTTTCGTGTGATGCATCATGATTCGTGTGTGATGCATCATGATTTTTACGTGATGCATCACTTGATCGATCCAATGGCTATATAGTGGTTCCTTGGTTTTTCGATTAATTATGGCCTCCCTTGAACCCTTCCACATACACACACGCACATAGTGTTGAGATCAGTGGGGTATCAGATGCAAAACTGCAATATACACATGTTTAATTGTGTATTACATTGACAAGTTCACATCATTCACATCTTCATTATGATAAAATGTTCAATTTCATGTAAAAGTGCAATATGCACTTGTTCATGCATATTACACATTTGAAAATGCGTATAATACTATTTTGCATTAAATAAAATATTTTATCGTAATTAATGATTTGAACTAGTAAAAATAATGCACATTTGAACACGTGTATATTGTAGTTTTGCATGAAATTTAACAATTTATCGTAAACATGTTTATTTAATATAATACTCAGGTACTCCAGTCTAATATTATATGATACCTCGTTGATCTTGAATTTATATATGTGTGGGTCTTTTGGGAGATCTCATTGGCTGGTCTTGAAAAAAAGATAAAATTTATGAATATATGAAAAAGGTGGACCTTAATTCAACTTCAAGTATAATTAATTGTAGAGTAAATTATATATGTACGTACGTATATTAAAAATATGAAAATAAATTTAGTTAAAAATCAGGTAAGGATTATAAGTGTGTGAAATGTGAAGGAAGTCCCAAGTCAAACCAACCACACTTGAAAGGGGTATTTTAAGAATGCATGCCAAGTTTCATCATATGTATATATATTAAGCCACTCATATCTACTCTCCTTTAATAATCTTGATCTCCACAGTCATCTCCATCTCCATCTCCATCTCCATCTTTCTAAAAATGAGAAATTCTTTTTCACTTTTCTTACTGCTTGTTCTCATCATCATCTGTATATCGGCCAATGCTAAACCAAATAATCACAATCATAAGCAGCATATTCAGATTCATGTCAAGGAACCCCCAAAGGTTTCTGCTGTTTTGGTGTTTGGAGACTCCACTTCCGATCCCGGAAACAATAACTTCATTCTCACTCCTTTCAAGGGCAATTTCCCACCTTATGGGAGAGATTTTGCAAACCGGAAACCCACTGGCAGGTTTACTAATGGATTGCTAGCTAGTGATTTTGTTGGTAATTAATTACTAGCTTCTTTTTTTCATCTCATATATATGTGATTGATCGAGCATATATTCATTTCTACTTATATAACTATATATTTTCTTTTATAAATCTTTAATTATTAAAAATAAAAATTAAATATAGGGCAAATTACCAAGAAAGGTAATAGAAAATTCAAAAATTGCCAATAAAGGTAATGTAAAATTTTTTAGGCCAAGAAAGATAACATAAAATTCAAATTTGACAAAAAAGGGTATTGATGACAAATTAAGAAGGTATATT